>JAECUM010039781.1:0-41191 GCA_016617855.1 Megalonaias nervosa | reverse complement strand
TTTCTTTCACTTCAGGTATAATATATAAATCTCAGAAATGGCAAAGTCAGTGAAACTGTTACTAACTTACCTGGGTTACTTTTGTGTACTGTCTTCTTTGTCCGAGATAATGTATCATACTACCACTTATATCGACAAGAAGAACGATTCTGATCGGCACGCAGGGGACGGAAGTGACGTGCTCTGTACTCAGGTCTGTGATAAGATTTATCTGGAATATGAAATAAAGCATGATAAAGATTTAATGATTAAAACTAGACAACATAAACTAGGATACGATTTAATTAGAGAAGTTCCATGATGTACTATATTCTAGTAGTTTACAGACTTTTAAAAGACAATATTGATGACATTCAATAATCCGAGAAATGGAGGAATGTGCAACACACTTAGAAAATACCCTGGGTAAATAAACAGAAGAAAGCATGCCAGAAAGTTATGCAACGTTTGTGTTTTCGTTTTGACCTTTCTATAGACCAATCGCAGACTACTTCGCTTTATTTACAGCTATTGGCACTGTTATGAAAAGAATACTCAAATGTAATGTTTTGTAACCTCCAGACTCGAAGTATGTGCAGAAGGTAGGGGTGGGGTGGGCTTTAAATCGGTAAACTTTGCCCCCCAAAATATTTTGGAATGGGATACAACTCCAGCACAGCAAATACACTCAACAGGGGGAACCCACTGTACCATCACAGTTTATAAAAACAGCTTATAAAACTGCACATCTGCAAATGCAGACTACGACATATGGACACGTGATAATAAGGTCTATACCATACGTTTACATGAAATTTCTAAGCATTAATATATTTTCTTTAAGAAAACAACATGTTGGTCAGTGTTAACCAGGCTGCACACTGTCTACCAATGTGCAGCTTAACTAGGTCTGTGATAATGGTAATGGACAACATCCTCCTTATTGGATTGACTCACATCGATAATGTTGACAATAATTTGATAGTTTAATATAGATGATTATCTGCATTATCGATCAACCACGTGCTCTACTATGTTTCATATTTTTAATGTACGGTGTCCGTTTAGCACACTGGATAATGGTTAAGTTTCTTGAATCTAGGTAAGCCGAACGGTTTACCGGCACGGTTGTCGACTGCAATGTTGTTGGCGTTAGGGTTGTACTAAACAATGAAAGATTCTGTTAGCGAGATGCTGTTATTTATGTATATTACTCTTCCTGAAAAATTTTGTCCCAAAACGTCAAACAGGTAAAGTAAAAGAAAATTTTTATCCAGAACATTCAATTATAAAAAGTCTTAATCGAACGCGTGGTCACTTAACTTGGTCTAGGATGGTTGTGCCTAATCGTCACGCCACTAACAGTACCATTGTCTATTACGTTGTATTGTGCATATTCAGGATCAACAGATTTAAAGAATACAAATCGAAAAATCCCGGCATGCTAAAATGTGTTGTTAAATACTATTTTCTTCTGCAATAACATCACATTGTTAGATCTAAACAGTATGTATGCATGTTTTGTCTAAAATATAACATTTTGTGTTGGGAACTACTTTTATTGTAAACAAACAACGGGCTTTCGTGTAGCAGTCACAAGCGCATATGATTTATTAGATTTTTCTGTGTACCACCTGAACGCTAATTTAGTGATCTGAAAGTAGACAATACTGTTGAGTTCATTTAGTCCTAAAAGAAACAGTCAAAGAAACAAGGGATTCTACATGATTTCTCCATTGGCGAACAATGGTTTTAAAATAACAAATGCAAACAAATGTAAACACTGTATAGAAAATATCATCAGTGAACAATTGAAACATTTGTTTATCGGAAATGTTCACAACTATTATATTACTTGGTTCAGACTAGAAACCATTTTTGAATAGTCTATCAAACTGTGATATGGAAAGGCAGCATTTGGCTAGACCTATAATTTGTATGTGCTTTGAACCATCATTTGCTGTTTGTGTTGTAAATTTAGAATTGGGAACATTACTTATCTAAAATTTCTCTGAGTTAATCGTGGGCGTTCTCACACTACGCTGATAGCATCAAGGACCAAACGTTTTATCGATCCCTATACGATATCTCGACCTAGGATCATGTAAATTTATTGTGATAAATCCGTGTGGAGTAGCTTGTGCTTTTGAAAAGAAATTTTTAAATTTAACATGTCCATATCCCCTGAACACCAAGTTTGATGAATGTTTCGCAGCGTATGTGTATCGACTCCATTAAACACAACTAAAATATTACAGTTATCTCTGATCAATTTTGGTATTTGTGTATACCGCTAGGTAACATAAATCACGTCTGTGTTTTTATGTCTGCCTCTGGAAAATATTCGGGCAGGATTTGATTGTTTGTCCTGCATCACATCATCGTATACTACAAGATTGTTAATAAATCCGTCAAGGTCGTCTACGGATTGGGCGTCATCAATATCGGTAATAAAATCAATAATATTGTAACCGTTTTCATTAAACGACTTTGCATTTTCATTAAAATCCTTAAGTACTTCATAACATCTTTGATCATTCACGGATGGAGCTACTAATTATAACTTATCACACTTGAGCCATCTCATTATCAAATTAAGCAATAATTGTGTTTTGCCTGATCCAGATGGACCTATTATGATTGCTCTAATAGAATTTGGCAATGCTGGATGATGTTTGACTGGTTCTTGTTTCCGTGTCTCTGAAAAGTCAATTATATCCATGATAATAAATAGTATGCATTTATATTGTGTTCGATGCAGGGCAACCACCCCCACCACTGGATTAACAACAACAATAACAAAAAATAAAAGGCGTGCACTGACAGGTAAGTGTGAAAAATGTGGTACAAAAAATACAAATTTATTTCGTCTAGCACAAAGACAGGTGGTGATATTTCCGCGTCTTTGGGAAGATTACTAGGGGCTCCGTTTGCAAAATATCACGGAGAAAAACATTTGCCCGGATACAATTATTGTGGTCCTGGGACTCGACTTGATATCCGACTCGATAACCAAGACCAACCAAAACCTGGAGAGTATCCAATAAATAAGATTGATCAATCATGTCATGTTCATGATGTTGCGTATAAAAGCAAGGATTTACAGCAACGACATATTGCAGATGTAAAATTGATTCATGCGTTAAATTCTATACCTGATAAATCTCTGAGAGAAAAACTTGCTAGTTTTCTAGTGAAATCTGCTATGAAGGGTAAACTAATGCTAGGGGCTGGTAATTAATCAACTGATTATTATCATAATAATGGAATCGGTTTATTATAGCCCAAGAGGATACTGGAGAGGTAAAGCAGCGATTAGCAAATTTGCTGAAGCAGCAAAAGTCTCATGTGCTGTTGCTGCAACGTGGTTAGCATGACAGGCAATATGGCAAATCTATCTACGTCCACCTAAAAATATTCAATACGCGTATTTTGATGTCAGCACTCTCGATGAAGTTCATCAAGCAGATATTTTGTTTTAATCACAAGACACCATGAAAACATGTGGACATCAATCACGCACATACAAATACGCGTTAATTGTCGTTGACATTGCAAGTAGATACAAAGAAGCAGAGCCACTGTAAAAAAAAAAAACAGCATCTGAAGTTGTATCTGCGTTTGAACGAATTTATCAACGAGGACCCTTGCAATGGCCACAGTTGCTACAAGTTGATCATGGCAAAGAATTTCTTGATGCAGTATCATCGCTGATGAAGCAACATAATGTTAAAATCAGACGAGGACACACTACAATTCATCGTGATCAGGCAATAGGTGAGCGATTTAATCGAACACTTGCTGAGCGGTTATTCGGATACCAGTATGCGAAGGAAATAATTCAGGTAGATACGAGATCTTGCGAATGGGTTGCAAGATTACCAAGTGTGATAGCTGCGTTAAATAATGAAATTACTCGTGCAACTTCTATGAAACCCACCGTCACGATCACAAAAAATATATACCTGTACAACGACGTGACTTTTCAAAACAGCCAGTGTTAGGTAATGTGACTGTAAGATATTTATATGAACCTTGGATAACTTGAAGGGGGGAAAGAAAGAGCAACTGATCCTATCTGGAGTGTGACTACACATAACATTTCTAGCGTGGTTAGATCTACGGGTAGACCTGCAATCTACAGACTGGATTCAAATGCTCCTCGACGTGGATTTGTACGTGAACAATTACAAGTAATTCCTGAAGACACACAATTACCATCGCGTTCACTTTTGTAAAGTGACACCAGGGCGTCCAGCTCCCCGACGTCAATTACATTCAAGACAGGTCAGCATCACATTTTCGCGTTTGTGACCAAGACTACTATTAATTCTATCTACTGTAAATTGTCTTGGATTATTATTCGAATATTCCCACAACATATCACAGTTACAACTTGCACAATGATTATTCTGTCGTTGTTTAAGTGTCATAATTAACTCAGCATCAATCTCAAAGTCGCGATTACTTTTTTTGTCACATTGTTTATAACCAGATAGTTTTTTTCTTATTACGCCAACAACGACTTCGTCGTCGTCGCTAGCAGTTTGATTATTATTTTCTGTAATAACCCTGTGCAGTTGAGATATTCTTCTGACTTTGAGACACTGCAAGATAAACTAAATTCGACCATTCGATGTTATCATCGACAATCCAAATATTTGTATCAGTAATAGTTAGTCCTTGTGACGAATGAATCGTTATAGCGTATCCTAGCTTCCATGGCGATTTATCGATGCTCAACGCGCTCTCAACAACATCAACATCAACTAAAACAATATCATTTAGCACAAGATTGTGTTTTTCATTTGTTCCTGGAATCTCAACATCAACATTCTGTCGTCGAGTATCCGCTGGGCGATAACACAATGGAACAGGTAGATTTGAAAGTTTTTCTTGATGTAACAGAAATAATTTCTCTTGCAATTCATTGCGAACTATTTTTCCACTCGCAACTATTAAATCATTTATTCTCCATAAATTCCAAAAATCGTTCACAGGAGTTTCCGGAATTATTTCACGCATTATATCACATTGTATTCTGTCTGGCTGTAGTCTGATTAATCTTTTAAATTCTTTCAGGGTATCATCAATAGCTCTATGATAGTTAGTTGTCTCCTCATAGTAATCCACAAAAGTTTTTAACCACTCGTATGGAGACTGTCCAACGAAAGGTGGCGGTTGACCATGATCGCCGCACATTATCATAGCAGTATTCGCTGTCCTAACCAATCAAGAAATATTTTTAATGTTTCTAACGAAACCGTACAAATTTCATCCCAAATGATAATCCAAGGTATATATTTTTCACCCATTCGCTCAGGTGTCCACGTATCCCCACACCATCTAAAGAAACTATGATAAGTTTGAGATTTTACTCCTCGTTCATTTATTTCTCTGGCTAGCCTGTGCGTAAGTGTCAACACGATCATATCTGAACTTCGATGAAATAATTCAATGGCACGTGTTGTTTTTTCAGAACCTCCAGGACCATTAAGATAAACGGTTTTATGTCTGGCCACGGGATCAAACACAGATGGTGCTGATGATTTTAATATTTGATTGTCCGTAATGCAATTACTGCGGTGATATTTATCTGTGATTTTAGCATCTGCAGATTCGAAATAATCAAGTAATTTTTCTTGTTTCATTTTCCATGATCCCCATTCACCATTACCGAGTAATGGTTTTACCAAATCTAAATATTTTTTATTTATATAGAATGAATCCGTTGCAACTCTAACAGCGTAACGAGAAAATCTGTTTATCATCGATAATAAATTTATCGAAACATAAGCGAGCATCGAAGATCTTTAGATGAGTGAATTGCGGTGACACACCATCAATATAACTCACTATGGTACCTAATTTAGATCCGTTTGATAAGTAAGCATTACTCCGACTCACAAATGTATTTTTTCCGTTGTATCAGCAATTATAAAATCTAACTCAGCTTCGTCCATAATTAATCTTGTACATGTTCGTTTGTGGTCATATGATCATCCTTGAGTAAATTTACCAATTATTTTCCTACCAAGATCTTTTGCAATTTTATTTTCATAATCAATCCTGTCTGGATTTTCATCCGAGGAATATTTCCCTGGTTGTGGTAACCAAACTTGCTTCTGTGGACGATACGATATAATGGTTTCACTCACGTTTAGCAGCGTTAACATTCCAGCATCAAGCATATATCGTAACAATACTATTGGAACCCAATGTTTTTCTGAGAAATGTGTTCCAAACCACGCATAAACGATCGGCTGTAGATTATCGCAAAATTCAAACGATTCCGCGCAAGTAAATCCAGTTAAATCAAAATCGGGGAAGATTCCATTTATCGCAACTCTGGTCATATCGTGGGTTTTTGGATGTTCAAATCGCTTAAAATATTCTGAACATTCTCCGTATCCAATAAAACTTCGAGGATAGCACGCTACCATATCAACCGATATAATGTTGTTATGATCATATTTGGTATTCCATTATTCGCCGTGTCCGTATTCGACAAAACTGCGCTGGATGTCTTCAAGAAATTCTAATCGTGTCGGTTTCCACAAATTTTTCTCCTGTGCAGCGTGAGCAGCAACTGATGGAACGGTAAAACAATTATTTAGTAATAGTTCAATTTTGACATCGTCGGTAACATCATCAGGGGGTATATATTTCCGAGCAGTATTTTTCATTTCATCGTGGAGTGATTCTTTACGATAAATTTCACCGTTAGGTCGTACAAACTGATCATAATATATGGATTCTGCGCTTTGAAATAACCACACAGAGACAGGATCATTCTTACTGATCTAGCTAATAACGTCAAATATATAATCGCTGTAAAATTTAACTGATCTGTCTCGTGGAAATATCGTCAACGTATCTGTCCATGCATGTGCGTTATGCTCACTGATCGTTATAGGAGCTCCTTTTGATGTGTATTTTGACGCATACAAAATTTTTCCGGTTAGCTTCTTCACTGTTATTGGGAATTTTAATTTCTTTTCTAGCTTAGCAACGTCGCTGATGGATGCTCCGGTATCTTTAACTGTTGCTGCCCATGTATTTATTTTGTTACGTCGTAGATCCGTTAAACCATTTCCGCGTATCGCTTTTGAGAAATGTTCCATGACTGGTTCAGCTATGCAATTTAACCTCGTTAATTCAGTTAACGATGATAATTTCATTGGTTTGAGATTATCAACGCTAGGTTTATTATTTAGTGGATATATCGCATAAACAACTGCAGTCACAGGATACTCTTGTTCATAATACTGTTTATCAATACCAGTCAGCGTACCTGTTTTGGATTTTTTATTTAATGTAACAGTCTGTCTTGACTGTGTCACGCGGACAGGGTCACGTTTATCACGGATAATCCATATATTATCATTTGTCTGCACAATAAATTTTATCAAAATAATGTATTGCTGATTATCAAAGTAGTTAATAATATTTCTTGCTCGGTCCTCATTCATTCTGGCATCGATAATACCAGCGGTGTTGTCGGTAATAATTCTGAATGTTGACCATGTATGAGCCGCACCATCGTTGCGAAACGCTCTTTTAGCTTCACGGATACGATCGGTTATATCGCTGTTTATCAAAGCTAGATCTTGCATTGAAAAACTAAATTTAGATTTTGGTCATTTATCAAGATCAAATCTTGCTCTGGAAGGTTCAATTGCGGATAATCTTATAAATTCCTCCATACTATAATTAAAGCAAAATATATATGTAATTAAACCTTAATTATATGCATAATGGTACAAGCAAAGAATAAATGCAAGTGGTTAATGAAAGGAGTTTTACTTGACTGTAATAAATCCTGCGTAAAAGAATTCTGCGGCATTCACATGCAAAGTTTTCTTAAAGGAAGTATAGGACGGAAACCATGTTTACGATACGGTGTTGGTGTACGAGGAAAAACTCAGTTGTGCGTACAATGTGGAGGTAAAAGATATCGAGAGCTGAAACGGTATTATGATAAAAATTATAACTCACTGGTATCTCCGTTAAAGACTCCAGAGGATTATATCAGTTGGATTTCAAAATAAACATTTAGACAAATAATATTAGTATATAATGGAGCAAAACGAGTTTATGAAGCATCCTATCATCAAGAATTACGAGGCATCTCGTGATGGTGTCATCAGACACTGCAGATTTAAAAAAAACCAATTGATACTGTTGAAATTCTTGGTTATCTAAGATTTACTGCTGGAAAAAATATTTGGCACATAGGTTCGTGTTGGAGTGTTTTCATGGCTCGATCAAAAATGGATTTGTTATCGATCATATTGACTGTAATAAAATCAATAATTCTTTAGGAAATTTACGAATTATTACACAGAGTCAGAATACTGCATGTGGAAATACTGGGGGATGTAAAATGTTTGGAAATAGAACTGTTAAATCTATAAATGTAGATACTAGCGAAGAGATAATATTTCCTTCGATGAATGCAGCTGGGAAATATTTTGGTATCACCCCGAGTTGGGTACAATTTGTTGCAGATAATATAACCAAATCAGCGTATTCAAATAAATATGATCAGCGAATAATATTTAAGTATGCTTCCAGTTAAATTAAAGAATATAATTAATAATATAATGAAGACAGAATTACTTATTTACGACAGTGATAACATCTGTATTGATAATAAATTACCTCCGTGGATTAAAGTTAAGATCAGTGAAAAAAGGGTGTTACTTCTGCAGAATTCGTTGATAAAGTTTACGGAAGAGGAGTCTCACAGCGATTACGTTCCGTCATGCCTGTCTCACGTGATAAACGTGCACGTCGACGATTACAAGAAAAATTTCGAGCGAGAAGTACACAGGAAAAAAAAATATTACTTATACATTCTGGGATTCTGCACCACATTGTTGTATTGTGAAAAATATTTTTTGTCTTCTTTTAAACATATGTTTTTTATATAATGAATCACGAAAATATTAATGATGTTATAATAGCAATTGAAAAACTACAACATGACAGTATAAAACTTTCTGATGATCTTGATCCTCAGAAAATCATTTGTGATTTTGAATCATTACAGCAATGAAATATTGAAAACAGATATACACTACCATCCGATTATAGATTCATGAAATTAATTGATCGATCAATGATAGAATCTTTGGCAAAGGCCGATGACACGCAGGTTAAAGAATTTATTTCACTCGCAAATGCCACTGAAAAAATAAAATCAGAATTATCTCACGAATATGAAACAAAACAAAATCGTGAACAGTCGTGTAAGGCAGTTGAGAAAGATTATGTCAATGACAGAGTCATTATGTGAAACAGTCCACGGTGAAGATGAAAGAGCTGTCACCGGTGAAAGTAGTGACAGTGAAAGCAATGGACCGGTGACTGTGGTAATGGCTAAACAAAACCCTTGGCAGAATTCCTCATAGAATCAAACTACACCAAAAACAATATTTTATTCTGACATTTTTTTTTTGCTTGGTGTTTTCCGAAACTATGTTACGGCGATCACGCTCTACGAACGCACATACAGATTTATATTCAGAATCTCTGACCTAAGGTCCAACAAGTGTAAAGTCTGGTCAGTAATTTTGAAATGTATCCGAGATAAAAGGGGACGATGACAATTTAGATAAACAACATTGACTGGTTCTGATACAATCAAATATCCTGGTGGAACTTGATGGGTAAACAAATACAAAATATATCCCTGCTGGGCTTGATTGGATGTTTCAACGTCAGCTTGATAACTACCGTCGATGACATCACATGCTAGATTGACCGCGATCGTTGAAGTAATATTAAAGATACCCGGCGAGATATGACGACTTTCACCGTAGGAATCGTTGGTGTATTTGAGAATATCTGGCGGAGGGGCTATTTTTTCCATGATTCAAGAACTTTTGGAAAGTTTTCACCGATTACGTCAATTACTGATTTGTTTAGTTCAGTATTATCAAATCCTGGAAAAATAATATTTTGTAATTGCTGTTGAGTTATATTAAAATATTTAGTAACCTGCTGTGATCCAAGATTATTAAAGAAATTAATAAGGTCTTGATTGACATCCTGAAGACGTTCTGCAACTGTATTTAAGATTATAATTGTTTCGATAATTTGCTGTTTTGTGTCCTCTCTATAGTATGTGATAATACTTGAAAATAATTTTTTTTAGATCATTAAGAAATTTTACATGTTCAGATCTGATATCGTCCGAGTAAGATTTTATATAGTTTCTGTCAACGGATAATCCTTTACTGAGTCTTCCAACAAGATAAATTATTCCACTGCTACGTACTTTCTTATCATGTTCCCTGGTGATTAATAAAACCTGACCAGTTTTTTCATCGGTATATTGTCGTGGCGGTTTGTCAAAATTAAAATAGTTTGAATTATCTCTTTTTTTTTTCGTAAGAAATTCATCCTGGTGTAGTTCTGGTGGCCATGACATCGTCACGGGAATTTCAGGCCATCCTAGCACTGACCTGATCGAAGACTGATATATGTCCAAGGCATAATCTGGAGAATATATTTCTATCGCGGATGACAGCGTTGGCTCATGAACAGTATTGGCAATCTTTGATTCTTTTCTTGTGATAGATTTAATCCTGCGCTAGAATTCTTCATTGATTTGTTCTATCTGATAACTGCCCGTGGGTATACTGACTACTTGCCAATCAGAAGTTCCATCGGGTTTGTTTTTATTTGCAAATACTAATGAATTATTCGGCGAAAGTCCACCAAACGATTTTGATCTAATATTTGGCCAACTGTGATAAACTCGTAATTGCAAATTTTTTTTGCTGGTATTGCAGTTGGAAAATTAATATTGAATTCAGGATTAGTTGAACTCACTGATATCATTGTGGTTCTTACCGGAGCAGTATTAGTTACGATTTGCTGTAATAATTCCTGTGATGTCATTATTATACTATCATTATTCTAAATCCCTGATTACATCAACAGTGATTTTGTCACCGTCGTCAAATACTTCATGGTAGATTTTTACCATCGCGCTGAATTCTTCACCGGATATTCTACCATCGTTGAACGA
This sequence comes from Megalonaias nervosa, assembly GCA_016617855.1. Taxonomy (NCBI): domain Eukaryota; kingdom Metazoa; phylum Mollusca; class Bivalvia; order Unionida; family Unionidae; genus Megalonaias; species Megalonaias nervosa. The sequence goes on along the minus strand of JAECUM010039781.1, from coordinate 30,171 downwards.
CGACGAGATCAGCGATGATAGTTTGGAATATGCTGCAGTTGCTATATGTAATTTTACCACATACTCGTGTAATTTTGTGTTCGTGCATGTATCTATCTTCTTTGCAATAATATTAAAAATACCCGCGATAGTTGTTGTGGATGAAACGATAATCGTTACAACTGCAGGCGCGGTCACTGACGCTGTCAGTGTTGATAATATCACACCGGTTCCAGCAATGAGCGCAGAAACTGAATAGACAACTATGTCAACGACAACCACGCGTCTTCGATATTTTTTCCACTTTTATTGTGCAATCGTCGATAATACTTTTTAGTTTAGTTTGCCAAGCACATTCTTGATTGTATCTGTATCGCTGAACGTCAGTCATTATACTATATTAAGTAATTAATTGAGGCGTTTCAGCTATAAATTCCAGACACCACCAGTAAGACACCGAGGTTAATTTTTTATCGGATGGTTCCAGTATAAATATTTCTTCGGTATCTTTATTTAATACAACAGACACAGTTCCAGAAAAATTATCGGTTGAATGACGCCATGGAAATGTAGTAAATATCCTAAATTTTGCAGAACTAAACACGGTCAGCCTGTAAACACCAGTTACTTCTGCGGTATGTTTGATAGTGTTATTTTGCGGTGTCCACGCTGATGATCCTGATGCTACTGTGTACACGATACTGCTAATTTGTTTGTGTGGAATTTTAACGAGATTACGTTTTTGAATGATATTAGGAATTCCACTGACAATATCGTTGAGTCTCGTGTTTATACCGGTGAGATTTATATCAACGGTTGTTGGACTTCCAAAAAATCTTCAGCGGTTTTATAAATTTTTTTGAAATTTCTACGGACATTTAGAAACATATTTACATGAACGTCATACTCGGCTCGTAGTGTATTTATTTTATCATCAGTAGAAATATTTTTTTCATCCACGTATTTTTTTGTTTCAGCATCCTCATCGCCGGTTGGTTCTCTTAAAACAACGATTTTATTTTACATTCATGTTGAGTTTGCCGTCATTGTATCACCGGTAGATCTTAAACGATCAGTAACACTTTATTAATTTCATCTCTGATGGGTGCGATTGATACATTTGAATCTCTGATTCTGCCGCCGTCAGTAAATACTGGAATATTATCCGTGGTAGCACCAAGAACTTTACCAATTATGTCGATCCACTTAATGTTACTTGTCTTTAAAACACCGAATTATCCTGAAAAATAACAACTTCATCTCGGTCAACTCCAGACAAATTCATAATATCAGCAAGATCGTCTTTGGTTGCTTACTTCGATAAATCGATATCATCTCTACTTTTCTTCTTGTCAGAGATAGAAGAAGATCTTCCATAAATATCAACCATTATATGATTAGCGATTATTTAAAAAGAACTCGCGTACGCGTTACTCGTGTATTCATGTAAATCTTTATGAGGTGGTTTCGTTGATTTTGATACATCAAGTACTGCTAGTGCTTCACGGCCACATATTGGTGGATCCGTTAATGTTTGTGTTGGTAACGTTGAATACCAGATTGGAATATTGTCGCTGACACACTTTAAAAATTCTTTGGTGTACCACGACCCAAACTTCCATCGAGATTAGTTTCAACGCGATTTGGTTTATGTGGTAACTGATCATGCATTAAAACACATCTGAAATTTTTTTATATTTAATCGCGTAGCAGCATCGAGTAAATAAAAATTGGACAACGGGAACATCAACGAGTCCCTGGAATTCTTAATCCTTTCCTGTGTCGAGTTTCTGGAAGTCTCAGACCTAGACATGTTCGGGATCGTCGTCTTCCTTTTTTAAGTCCTTTCCCTGTTATTTTCTTTAATGTCATTCCAACAGCTGTCCCAACTGCACCTAACGCAGCTGCTTTTGCAACAAGCTGGGGCTGCAGCGGTTCTGATTCCTGGAATAGCTGCAAGAAGTGGAAATATACCACCTATCTTAGCAATGTTTCTGATGGCACCCACAGAAAGATTTACGCGTATACCTTTCTTTGATTGCTTGGCTTCATTGAAATACTTGAACTGACGTTCTGTAAGCGATAATTTATTTGGACCACCTGTAATTTGTTCTTGTGTTAGTGATATTTTTACTCCAAATTTTTTCGCTGATGCTGACTGTAATCTTTTAATCTGACCAGGTGTCAGACTGACACTAACATGATGATATGGCATTTATAATATATTTCTGATTTCTAAATTACCGCTTGCATATTTTCCACTGGGGCATCAACAACTCTCATTCGTCCACTAACATCTTCAAGTAATATTGTTTTATCGCTGAGTATAACGGCGATTGCTCTGTAATCAGCATCCCCTGGTGTCACACGAGCTCGAAAGTGTATATCAACGACGGATAGTCTAGACAAATCCAGGTGTTCCAGCGAAAAATAATAAATCGGATATAGCGTTGTAAAATCTAACTGTGATATTTGTAAACCAGTATCAACATTTTGATCACGCCCCATGAACGACATCAATCGGTGATATGCACGCGCCACATGATCTTGTTAAAAATTTAACAAAATATCCTCAGATGGTTCTTGATGTCCGTTTATCCTCAATGAAACTTCGGAAACACCGAGTTTGTCAAATATCATTATACTACTCGTGTAGCATCTTGAAGCGCAACGAAAATATGTGGCGGCGCAGAAATACCATGTTGTGATGCTATCTGCCATGTAAATAAACCATTAATTGCACTTTGAACAGCATCTGTGGTTGTTGTTAACTATGATAGCGTCGACTTGCCGCCGCTGCCCATGAAAGCGAGCAACCGTTCTTCAGATGCGGCTGGAGTTATCACTGGCATCCACAATGAAAATTTTATTAGTACTACTTTATCAGCATCACCGGCGGGTCGCCATATTGCATCATTGTCTGTGCCTTTTCGTACGAGTACAACTGTATGTTTGGCACCGAAAATAACCTTTCTGACATTTCTACAAAATCTAAAAATGTGTGATAATGGAATTGCACATGAAAATCTTCTATTTGTACCCTGCAACATTGATCGACGTAATGCGAATCCTAAGTTGAAATTTGCATTAGCAACATGATCCACAGGGGCAACATTAGCGTCGGCGTCACTGGCAAAATGTCTTGGTCGTCTTATGTCATACTGGTTGTATTTAGGATAATTAGAAGTATCCTTGGTAAACATCATTGATGGACCAGCTGATCTTGAATAATCGTCGCTTTATCTTGCAAGGCCAAGTATCATCGTGGCAACGTCAATATAGTCACTACAAATTCTCAATCTCTCATCCTTCAATCATGTATGCGGCACTTTTGAATAACGCCATGATGCCATTATTGACAAAACCAACACTAACATCAGCTCCATATTCAGTATTATCTGTTTTTAAAATTTCACCTTCTACTTCAATAAATGCCTCAGCGGGTAAGAAATATCTACTTGTATCTTGAACTTGTAATTCGATTCTCCCCTGATCGTTAGGTACACGTGCGTCATAAGAATAATACTGATAATCACACACAGACTCATACTTGAGAACTGGCGCATCCATATCAAATGCGGGATCAGATACACGTTTGAACATATTTATGTTATTGATCATCGTCTAATACGAAGACCAATTCGGGAAGTGAGACCACTTCGGGAACTGATACCACATCCAGCTATCAGACTTCCTGTTCTGTTTTTTTCACTGTCAGTACCGTTGTTGCTGGCGGCCAATGACGCTAGTTTTTGATTTGCGGCTTGAATTATTATTTTACTGACGTTTGCAGGCATCATTTCAGTGCTGGCCAGTTTCACTGGTGGCTGAGGTCGGACCGCTTGCAATCTGCGCATTAATCGTGATACTCTGTCCTTGATTGCAGAAATTGCTTTACTGGCAATGTTACCAGCAGCACTAATACGTTTTTCACGAATAACGTCAATAGCTTTCATGCCCAATTGCTTTACAATCGGTATTGCTTTCGGAGCTATCCTCGAAAATAAACCTCGAACAACATCACCGAGTCCATCTCCGTAGAATGTTTTATATACAGGTAATCTCGAATTTATCACCCTGATCATGGTTGGTCCACGTTGAGCAGTATGTATAATCATCTTATTGTAGCAATTATATCTAACTGTTAGCCACTGTCGATAATTTCATTGATAAGGGACCGATACACGCTAGCGTCCATGAGACCGCCTGTAAATAATTGCTGGCAAATTGATGTTATCTCATTAATGATTTCTGGAGAAATATTACCAGCTCGTTTTCCGCCAATGAGGAATTCTAATCGATCAACATCTCTAATTATATTATCTGGACAAATAACAAGACCACTTCCCGTTGCACCAAGATTTCAAGCTGGGCTGTAAAAGACTTCTTCAGATAATCCAGCATCTGATCTTATTCTTTCATCTACGTCCTGTTTAAATCAAACAAAATCTTCATCATTACGGTTGATTCGATCAAGAGCATTAGCGACGAGATATACATCTAAAATCCAATTTTTACGTTTCATCTTATTAACATATTCAAGTTTTGCATGCCCCTCCTTTTTATCATATCCATATGCTGCAATACCTATTACCCGGCTTGGATCTTTGATAGCGGCAATACGACCGGGACTAAACTTATATGCTACAGTTTTTCGCTGTTGTGATGGTTGTGGTTGTTGTTGTTGTGGTTGTAGTGATGGTTGTTGTATCTGTGATGATGGTTGTTGTCGTTGTGGTTGCTCCAGTAAGTTTTGAATATATTCAAGACGTCTATATATTGCATCAGTAAAAGCAGTATATCTCGTATCGTTGTTTCGAGCTTGATCAACGTTAAAATATGAGCGAAATATCCATTTGTACCAGGTCTCACGACTTGTAGGATAATCAGCGTACTCAGGTTTTAAAAATTGTTTTCGATCATCATAACTTAACAAAGCAATCTCAGCTAATTCATCTGGATTTTTTATTCGTTTAATATTATAAACAATTTCCTCGGTAAATTTATCATCCAGATTAACCTTGGCTCGTACTTCAGTATCACCTTCCGCTTGGTCAATTTCTCGAGTTGATTGAGCTGCAGCTATTTCGCCAGGAAGTTCTCGTAGAATTCTTTTTGTTTGCTTAGTTCGCTCTGCTATTTTTCCAGTTATTTCAGCGGTTTTCTCCAGCACGGGAAGAATACCTTTAGTAGTTTTTGTAATAGGTTTAAATAATTCTTCTGCGGATTCTGCAAATCCTTCTTTGAGATCTTGACGCGCCTGTAATTTTCGTCTGAAAGCATCACGGACAGGTAGATATTTCTTAATTGCCTCTAGTCGCTCTCGAGCTACCTAGCTGAGTGAGGTTCACCAATCATTATTGATATAATAATGGTTTAATTACAGCAGCAGAGAGGGCGCCACCACGAGCCCGTAGCGATGCTACGGTGACCAACTCAGAAAAAGTGTCGACGCTTTTTGTCGACGCTTTTTACAATTTGTCGACGCTTTTTGGTCTTTTCGACCATTTGTCTGTTCGCCCACTCTGCTGCTACGGTGCATACATTTCGCGAACCGAGACGTTGAATAGAGCAGCTGAAGTGCGATTTAACAGTAGGTTTTCTGAATTAAGCATTATTAATGGCAGTCGAAGCAGGTTCTGGTTATGTAGACATCATACAGTCATGCACTCAGTTAAAGGTCAAAAGGGAGACATCATACAGTCATGCACTCAATTAAATGTCAAATGGAAGACAACATACAGTCATGCACTCAGTTCAAGGTCAAAAGGGAGAAAGCATACCGTCATGTACTCAGTTAAATGTCAAATGGAAGACAATATACAGTAAAGAACTCAATTAAATATCAAATGGAAGACAGCATACAGTAATGAACTCAATTAAATGTCAAATGGAAGACAGCATACAGTCATGCACTCAGTTAAAGTTCAAAAGGGAGACAGCCTACAGTCATGCACTCAGTTAAAGGTCAAAAGGGAGACAGCATACAGTGCACTCAATTAAAGTTCAAAAGGGAGACAGCATACAGTCATGCACTCAGTTAAAGGTCAAAAGGAAGATAGGCCTCGAAAGCAACTTCGACACTCTTCAAATCTGGAAGTTTTGATTTCGATTGTCTATGTAAACCCAAATGTTTGACATATACTTGTTTGTGATACCGAATAACTTTGGAACTCAAACGTTAAGTCCTGAAGTAGTTGGATTTCTCATGATGAGCTTTGTTTGTGAACAGCAAGACCGGATGAAAACCAAAGCCTAACATCCTTACGGGACTTTTTAGCATTGCGAAGCTGATCTCAAACACGGAAACACAAGGAACAACAATAGCAGTAGCAAACATTGCACCAGCTACATAAAATGTGAAAGATAATTTGTAGTAGTAGTTATGAAAGTGATAGTAGTGGTACTAGTAGTAGCATAACTTATTCATCAGCTACCTACTCTTGTCTCAATGCCTTATTATTTCATAATGCCATTTCTGCAGCGCTGTATTGATCTGAAACATCAAATGGAGCTTGCGCCCGATAGCTCTACCGCTTATTGGAAGTAAATGTATGTCACATGGATAGAGTGTCAGATGAAGCTCGTGCGCTCCTCTGAAACAAGTACATGTCAACTTCTGTGGGCGTTAAGACAATAGTGCAATAATCTGACCGTCATTGTGAACTCCAGTTTTGGTCTGGCTGTATTTCAGTTTCTGTTAAATTTACCTCCCCTGAAAATAATTTTCCGACATCATTTTCGTCTACTTTTCTCATAATTATTACTATCTGTAATAATAATTAGTTATACAAAAGCCTTAGTACTAGCACTAAATTTCAAAGACTCTTGGTTATACTGTACGCTTAGAAACGTAATGACATGTTTTTGTTAAAAATAAAGTAACAAAACCACGGATTTGCTAGAAATCTCAAATCTTGCCTGGTCCCCTGATCAAATTCGATTTTCATTGACACGAAATCAAGCCAAGCCATCTGCAAATCGTCTATGCATCGATTTATTACTAAACGACACAAAACGATGACTACAGTAATTTTAAAGAAAGTAATTCATTAGCACATTATGTCTCATGAAATCTACCTGTATGAAATTCTGCATGTGCCAGTTATAGTGTTACCACCATAATAAAAATACCCCGAAAAAGAACCCCAAAAACATAATACAAAGAAGCAACAGCAACAAGAGCAACAAACCATCTGGAAAGCAGAAAATAGCCAAGACGAAGATGCCACAATGTTAAGTTAAAAACCAGCCGGCATGTTCGTCAAGATTAACAGACAAGTTTACAAAAGTTCTAATCGAATCATTTAGCAATATAATAATCTATCAATGTTCGTACAACTTTGAAGAAAGGCATCATGTCTCCACGCCACTTGCGTAGCGAATAGGACAATGGGAGTGAATCGTCCCAGGCCGTACTTCTGTATTGGTGGCAAAAAAGAGGAAAAACATAAAAAGAAAGAAGAATAAAGAACGCTAAGAAAAGGGAAAACATAGAGAGGAGGGTAAAGGAGGACAACAATTTGAAAATTTGGTGATGCCGCTCTTGACGGTGCCGCCGCCCTGTGACGATGACGGTGCGACCCTCAATGGCTTGTCTTCTGTGTGCTGTATTTTTAGAGATCAAGTCACCGATATTGTTAGGTATATGTAATTTAATTAATTTTGTGTTAGTTTTAAATTTTTTATTTTATTTCTATTTCATTACATGTTATTGTAATGATAACTTTATTCACTGGAATTGACATTTTTTCCAGAAAATTCAATTTTCTTTTTAGCCTGATTTAAAAAGCAGTAGTGTTGCTACATTGTATTTTTAGCTGACCCAGTTCCTGACCTTGATTCAGAAATTGGTAAACAGAGAGTGAAAATCATTGGTCATAATCAAGGTCATACTTAGCCTGCGTGTTAGTTGAGTAAACAACCTTTTTTTTAAATTCATTTCCAGTGTGGGAACCTTTGATTTTTAGCTAAGGCTATACTAGCCTACGTGCTAATTGACATATTATTTTACTGCGTTGTTCGAACTAAGTGACCACGTAACCCTACCATGTGATCTAAAATTGAGGGTTAAAACAGATATTTTATAGTGAAATAGTCAGTCGTAAATTAATAGCTTCGGAGCTTAGAGCTATTTTGTGTTGTGACCAGTTCGAGTTAGAGATTTTTATTTCAAATAATTTATTCACCCTGGAAAATGCTTAATTTCATCAAAATTCTTGGACAAAGACATTTATTGGAAATTATTGGGAATTCTAAAGCTGGAATTTATTTCTTGGTGATTCAACAAGGAACTGTTGACACATCAACACAAAAAGGTTATAGAGGACGTCATCGTCTTCCATTTCGGAACTTCATCGGGATTCAAATTTGATTCATTTAGTACTTTTTAGTGATAGGACTTATATTTTTAAATTCTAGGATTAATTTTTGGATTAGATTCACAAACCGTAAGTCCTTTTTCATATGTTTACCTTGTTTTCTAGGGAAATAAATTATTTTGTTAAATTTTACAAAGCTTGTTGGCTTCACTCTTTTCTTTGTTACTTCGTACGAGCCTACACGTAACAAAAGAAAATTGGGGTTCTCTTCCTTGGGATATCTGAATTTTGGCTAAAATATTTCAGAAAATTGTTTTTTATGAAATTTAATTTGCCCTAGTTTCCAGAAATTTTAAAATCCCAAGTACTATTTCGCATTTTCTTTGAACCTTTTAGTGAAATCAGCAGGCTTTTTCACAATGTCATCAAAAGTGGAGACTTTTCTTTCTAGTCCAACTCAGGAACAGTTGGATAGTTTGAACAAAGATGAATTGCTTGAACTTGCCAGAAAATATGATCTTTATGAGACAAAATCTTTCTTAACGAAGCAAGAAATAAAAAACATTTTGATCCCGTATTTGGTAGAAAAGAATGGTTTGGATAAAAGTGTTTTGGTTTCGATCAGTAAGTCTGCATCAGACTCGGACATAAAAGTAAAGGAATTGAAATTAAAATACAAGATGGAATTAGAGTTAAGGAAGCTTGAACTTCAGAAAGAAGAAAAACAAATGCTATTGGAAAAGGAGGAGAGACAGAAACAAATGCAGTTGCAATTTGAGAGAGAGAGAGAGAGAGAGAGAGAGAGAGAGAGAGAGAGAGAGAGAGAGAGAGAGAGAGAGAGAGAGAGAGAGAGAGAGTGAGAGAGAGAGAGAGAAAGAGACAGACAGAGAGAGACAGACAGACAGAGAGAGAGAGGAAAGAGAGAAAGATAAACAAACGTAGTTTCAATTTAAGAAGGAGAGAGAGAAAGATACACAAATGCAATTAGAAGAGAGAGAGAGAAAGAGAGACAGATGCAATTGCAAAGAGAAAAGGATGAAAAGGAATTTCAGATTAAGTTAAAAGAAATAGAGCTGGCAAGTGAAAGGCACGTTTCCACTTCACAAACAAATTCAGGTTTTTATATTACATAGAATATCAGGTTAGTGCCCCATTTTAGAGAAAAAGAAGTAGATAAATATAGCCCTCGTTTTCAAAAAGTTGCTGAAAATTCGAAATGGCCAAGGAAGCATTGGACTCAATTACTACAATGTGTAGGTATTGGTAAGGCTAGTGATATTTGCCATTCACTGTCAGTACAGCAAAGTGCTGACTATGATCTGGTTAAGGAATGCATCTTAAAGGGTTATGAGTTAGTCCCTGAAGCATATCGGCAAAAATTAGGAACTATAAAAAAGAAGCTGGACAAACTCATGTCAAATTTGCAAGAGAAAAAGAGCAGTTTTTTGATAGATGGTGCTTAGCCAAGAAAGTTGAACAAGATTATGAAAATCTCCAACAACTTGTATTACTTGAAGAGTTCAAGAACTGTGCCCATAGCGACATTAAGACTTATCTTGAAGAGCATAAGATCGAAACCTTGAAAAATGCTGCTCTTGCTGCTGACGAGTATTTCTTAACTAATAAAGTTATTGTTATAAGCAAGTCTTTCACTCAGCAATCTACTGGTAAAAAGGTATTTCAGCCTAATACGACTCCTTCTAAAACTCACTCTGGCACAACTTCTAAAAATCAAGCTTCTGATAAGGTTGATACAAAATCCTTCTCTCTTCCTACGTGTACCTATTGTAAGAAGTAAGACACGTTATTTCTGATCGCTTCAAATTGAAATATAAGCATCAGAATCAAGATAGACCTATCCCAAATGCTCTTATTTCTAAGAGGTCAAGGTCACGGTCATGCACTGAAACAAAATACATTTGTTTGGTCTAATAAACCCCAGTCTGATTTTATTATGGAGAATTATGAACCATTCATGTCGAAGGGTTCTTTGTGATTTGGCCAATCCTATCCCTATTAAAACTTTAAGGGATACAGGAGCTTCTCAGAGTCTTTTATTATCAGGCACTTTGCCTTTTTCTGAAAAGCCTTCTTCTAATGAGTGTTCTCATTCAGGGAGTTGAGTGCGGCTTTGTTAATGTTTCTCTCTATTCTGTAAATTTGTCATCAGACTTAGTTTCAGGACATGTGACAGTTGGTATAGTTTCTAACTTATCTGTTGAGGGCATTCATTTGTTGCTAGGCAACGACCTAGCTGGAGACAAGGTTGTGGTTAATCCACTTGTAACTGACAAGCCTTCTTTGGATCAGAAAGTTGATCCTATTGAAAAAGAATACCCTGAGCTATACCCAGCTTGTGCAGTTACCAGAGCTATGGCAAAGAAAGCTCTTGAGAATGATTTTGATAAGGAAAATATTCGTTTAGCTGACACATGTACTGGTCAGGCTTTTGATGAGGTCACTTTCACTTCCAATTTGGATCAATCGAAAGGTATTGATCACAGTGATCCTCTTTTAAATACTCATTCTCTTTTATCTAATCAGGGTCATAAACGACAATCACTTGTCGTCGAACAAGAAAAAGATCCTGAGATCTCCTGTTTGTTTCAGAGGGCCATTAGTGAAAGTGAAGCCACTGAAGTACCTGTCTGTTATTGCATTAAAAATGGAATTCTTATGAGAAAATGGAGGCCTCCCGAGGTACCTGCTGGTGATGAATGGTCAGCGAACAATCAAATTGTAGTTCAAAAATCTTACAGACAGGACATACTTAATTTGGCCCATGAAACTCCTCTGGCTGGTCATTTAGGGATTAATAAGACTTATCACAAGATCTTGAATCACTTTTATTGGCCAAAAATCAAAAGTGATGTTTGTAGATACTGCAGATCTTGTCATACTTGTCAAATGGTAGGAAAACAAAATCAGAAGATACCTAAGGCTCATCTGCAACCTATTCCTACATTTGACGAACCATTTAGCAGAATAATGGTAGATTGTGTTGGTCCTTTACCTAAGACCAAGTCAGCCAACCAATATTTGTTGACCATTATGTGTGCGTCAACAGATTCCCAGAGGCAATTCCTTTGAGGAACCTTAAAACCAAAACTATAGTAAAAGCTTTGATAAAGTTTGTTTTTACTCACTTTGGTGTTTCCAAATTTGTCCAATCGGATCAAGGGTCAAATTTTATCTCTGGAATTTTCCAGCAAATTATGTATGCATTAGGCATTCAACAATTCAAATCATCTGCCTATCACCCTGAGAGCCATGGGGCTTTAGAAAGATTTCATCAGACTTTGAAGAATATGATTCGAACATATTGCTTTGATACGGGCAAAGATTGGAACGGAGGCATTCATTTACATTTGTGTGCTGTTAGGTAGCCAGTTCAAGAATCTTTAGGATTTAGTCCATTTGAACTAGTTTTCGGACACACTGTGCGTGGACCATTGAAGTTGTTGAAAAAGAAACTTATTTCTAATGAAGATACTGAACTCAATCTTCTTGAGTATGTTTCCAATTTTAAATATAAGTTGGCAAAGGCTTGTGAGGTCGCAAGAGCGAATCTACACTCAACTCAGTCAAAAATGAAGTTAAGGTATGATAAAAACTCAAACGAAAGGAGTTTTCAGCCTGGTGATAGAGTTCTGGCTCTCTTGCCTATTCCACAAAATACCCTTCAGGCCAAGTATTATGGTCCGTACACGGTTTGAAAAGAAAGTAAATGATTTAAATTACATCATAAATACTCCTGGGAGCCGAAAACAAAAACAACTTTGCCATATTAACATGTTAAAGGAGTATATTGAGAGAGATAGCCAGGTAAATCATGCAATTAATTTAGTTGTACCTGTCCCACTCACTAAGGATGTAAGTGAAGGAATTCAATCGGACGCTACTGATTTTCGAGCGACAAATCTTCGGAATTCGGAAATTATGAAAAATCTGGACCAGAAACTTTTACATTTGCAACAACAAGAAAGGAATGAACTTAAACAGTTATTTTATTTGAATATGAGCACTTATTTCCAGATGTTCCTACGAGGACAAACAACATTTTTCATGAAATTGTAAATTCCAAACCTGTGAAACAACACCTATACAGGATGTACCCTCTCAAACAGGAATACTTGAAAAAGGAAATTCAGTATTTATTGGAGAATGATTTCACAGAGCGCAGTAATAGTGATTGGAGTTCACCATGTATACTTAATCCGAAACCAGATGTTTTACTTTCCGTATGTGCACTGATTATAGGAAGGTGAACAGTGTGAAAAAACAGATTCATTTCCATTACCAAGAATCAATGACTGCATTGATAAAATTGGGAATGCCAACTATGTCACCAAATTTGACCATCTGAAAGGATTTTGGCAACTTCCACTAACGGAAAGGGCAAAGGAAATTTCGGCATTCGTGACTCCAGATGGACTTTATCAATACAAAGTGATGCCGTTTGGGATGAAGGGTTCGCCAAGTACCTTTCAACGTTTGATGAATATGATTACCTCTGGTCTAGATAATTGTAATGCTTACATTGACGATGTCATGATCTACAACGACACCTGGAAAGAACATCTACCAACAATTCGGAAATTCTTTGAAAGACTCACTGATGCAAGTTTGACAATAAATTTATCTAAAAGCGAATTCTGCCGTGCTTGTGTAACGTTTCTAGGACATATTGTGGGACATGGACAAGTTAAACCTACAGATGCTAAGGTCAAGGCTATCTCAGAATTCCCTGTACCTGTCAGTAAAAAGCAACTGATGCGATTTTTAGGTATGGCTGGATACTATCAGAAATTTTGTTGCAATTTTTCTAATATTGCTGAACCCCTGACAAATTTATTGAACAGGAAAAATAAGTTTCTTTGGACTGAGAAATGTCAGTAGGCTTTTGATAAGTTAAATGCCATACTTAAAAAGTGTACAAGTTCGTACAGCTCCAAATTTCAGTCAATCTTTTAAACTATCTGTTGATGCAAGTGATGTTGGGGTTGGAGCAGTATTGATTCAAGAAGATAGAAATGGTGTTAATCAACCAGTGTGTTATTTGTCTAAGAACTTTAATAGGCACCAAAGAAATTACTCAACAATCGAGAAGGAATGTTTGGCTTTAATTTTGGCATTAGAATATTTTGAAGTTTACGGTAGTTCAGCTCCTTCTCCGGTATTGTGTTTAATGATCACAACCCCAATCATTTCATCGACAAGATGAAAAATAAAAGTCAAAGATTATGAAGGTGGAGTTTGTTGTTACAGGAATATAATGATGAGATCAGGCACATCAAGGGAAAAGACAATTTAATAGCAAATGCACTTTCCCGTGTATGTAAATATTATTTCATGTACATTTTGTATAATTCATAAGAGTTCTTCTTAAGTAATTTTGTTTTACCTCATGTATAATTAACAAGTAATAAAAAGAAAGCTTTATTATATAAATCTTTCTTTTTCTTTCTGGGGGAAGGGTTACGTATATGTAATTTAATTACTTTTGTGTTAGTTTTAAATTTTAAATTTTTTATTTTATTTTTTATTTCATCACATGTTATAGTAATGATAACTTTATTCACTGGAATTGACATTTTTTTCCAGAAAATTCAGTTTTTTTTAGCCTGATTTAAAACGCAATAGTGTTGCTACATTGTATTTTTAGCTGACCCAGTTTCTGACCTTGATTCAGAAATTGGTAAATAGAGTGTGAAAATCATTGGTCATAATCAAGGTCATACTTAGCCTGCGTGTTAGTTGAGTAAACAACCTTTTTTAAAAACAAAATCATTTCCAGTGTGGGAATCATTGATTTTTAGCTAAGGCTATACTAGCCTACGTGCTAATTGACATATTAGTTTACTGCGTTGTTCGAACTAAGTGACCACGTGACCCTACCATGTGATCTAAAATTGAGGGTTAAAACAGATGTTTTATAGTGAAATAGTCAGTCGTAAATTAATAGCTTCGGAGCTCAGAGGTATTTTGTGTTCTGACCAGTTCGAGTTAGAATTTTTTATTTAAAATAATTTATTCACCCTGGAAAATGCTTCATCAAAATTCTTGGACAAAGACATTTATTGGAAATTATTGGAAATTCTAAAGCTGGAATTTATTTCTTGGTGATTCAACAAGGAACTGTTGACACATCAACACAAAATGGTTATAGAGGACGTCATCGCCTTCCATCTTGGAACTTCATCGGGATTCGAACTTTGATTCATTTAGTACTTTTTAGTGACAGGACTTATGTTTTTAAATTCTAGGATTAATTTTTTGGATTAGATTCACAAACCGTAAGTCCTTTTTCATATGTTTACCTTGTTTTCTAGGGAAATAAATTATTTTGTTAAATTTTACAAAGCTTGTTGGCTTCACTCTTTTCTTTGTTACTTTGTACGAGCCTACTCGTAACAATATACATGGGCGGCTTTAGTTCTCAAGACTAATTCGCGAGCTATGTGTACTTTAGTGCTACAGGCAAATTCGACAGTCATGTGTACTTTAGTTATCATCATCATCATCATCAGTTCCGTAGTCTGGTAGACCGTTGGGGCACCTCAGAAGACCTAACAACCAGCTTCCTCCCTTCCTCTCGATTTTCCGTCTTTCTCAGTGAGTCGTTCAGTGTCAAGCCTGTCCATTCTCGAATGTTGTCTTCCCACCTCTTTCTCTGTCTGCCTCTGTTTCTTCTTCCTTGTACAGTGCCTTGCAGGATTGTCTTGGCAAGTCCTGATGATCGTGAGACATGCCCATACCACTGCAGTTTACGTTTTTTCACTGTGGTCAGGAGGTCTTCGTGAGGCCCAATGGCTTGTCTGATCCTTTACAGTATTTCTTCATTGGTGAAACGGTCTTTGTATAAGACGCCGAGGATCTTTCGGAAGCATCTCATCTCTGTGGCCTGTATCCTTCTCTCTAAGTCAGCTGTTATGGTCCACGATTCACAGGCGTAGATAAATATGGAGATCACCAGTGAGTGCATCAGTCTGACATTTGAACTGAGTGCGATGTTCTTGTCGTTCCAGATGGGCGTCAGTTTTGTCAGCGCTGCTGATGTCTGTGCAACCCTGGAGAGTACTTCAGGCTTCGATCCTTCATCTGTTACAATTGCCCCCAAATGCTTGAAGCTGTGTACTGTTTCTAGCTTTGTACCTTGGACCCTGATGTCAGTGCTGATGCCCTTGGTGTTATTGGTTATTAATTTCGTCTCCTCTGCACTGATTTCCATACCGTAGGCTGCAGAGGTTTTGTCGAGGCTCTCTACTAAGCTAGCTAGTTCTTGCTCATTTCCTGCTAGTCCATCAATGTCGTCGGCAAATCATAAGTTGGTGACTTTTCTGCCTCCGATGCTGACTGTCTCTTCATTCTTTTCAAGCGCGTCAGCCATAATTGTCTCCAGAAAGATGTTGAATAGTGTGGGAGAGAACAGACAGCCTTGTCTGACTCCGACTGTCGTTCTGAACCAGTCCCCTATGCTGCCATTGAAGTATACTGCTCTGGTGGCCTTGTCATAGAGGTGCTCTATTACTATGATGAAGTTGGCATTGATGTTGTATGCCATGGTCGCCCACAAGGCTGCATGCCATACCCTGTCAAATGCCTTCTTGAAATCCACGAAGACATGGTGCAGATCTTGCTGGTGTTGGAGGTACTGCTCACACAATATCCTGAGGCTAAGGATCTGCTCTGTTGGGCTGCGCCCTGCTCTGAAAGCTGCCTGCTCCTCGGCAATGATCTTTTCAGCCTGTAGCTTTAATCTGTTCAGCAGTATCTTCAACATAACTTTGCTTGGATGGCCTATAAGACTGATTGTACAGTAGTTTTGACACTGTTGCAAGTTGCCTTTCTTGGGGAAAGTGATGATCAGTGATTGGGTCCACGGTGATGGCCATACTCCTGTTTGCCAGATCTTGAAGTTGTGGATAAAACACCGAAGAAAGACATTCTGGTTGTGCAAGGCGATTGAAATGCTAAGATAGGCAAGGACGCTTGCATGAACTGGAAGGGAACATGTGGGCGCTGCTGCAATGCACAGACCAAAGAGAGAGGCCTGAGGCTCCTGGAATTCGCTAGTTACAACGACTTTGTGCTGGCAAACACCTTCGGCCAACACAAAGTATCCAGAAGGTGGACAATGCACAGTCCAAGTGGAGACCATCACAGTCAGATCAACTACATCTTGGTGCAGAGGCGCGTACAGTCAAGTGTAAACATCGACAAGACTCGAAGCTTTCCCGGACATTGGAAGTGACCATGATCTGGTGATGATGACCTTCAGGCTACATCTAAAGAAGGTCAAGAAAGAGAGCCACACAAGAATAAAGTTTGATATCGAGAAACTGAAGGATCCCGAAGTAGCAAATGCCTTCCGGGCAATGATTGGTGGGAAAGTTGCACCGCTTACCATCCTCGACGCTCCCGATACAGACATGGACACGTTGAACACCACCTTTAATACAGCAACGACCGAAACAGCCAGAGAGATCCTTGGCAGACATCGCCCAATCATGAAGCCCTGGGTCACAGCTGAGGTCCTGAACCTGTGTGACAATTGGAGGGAGCTGAAGTAGAAAAAGAACGATACAGAAGGGGCAGAGTAATACAAGGCAATCAACCGGGAAGTCAAGAAAAGCATGGAAACAGCAAAAGAGAACTGGATAGAAGAACAGTCCAAAGACATTGAGGGAAACTTGAAAAGGAACAACAGCAAGAAAGCGTACCAACTGGACCAAGATCTAATAAGCATAAAACAACGGCGAGTTATCTCCTTACAGGACAAAGCAGGAAACTGCCTCACAGAAGAAAAAGACATTCTGAAAAGATGGACAGAGTACTGCGCATAACTTTACAACCACCGAGGCACAATAGCTCCCGAGGTACTGAACGTCCCTCCAGCAACTAACAACGATAATCACCCTATCCTACGTGAAGAAGTAGTGTTGCGTGTAGGCTCGTACAAATGTAACAGAAGAAAAGAGTGAAGTCAACAAGCTTTGTATATTTTAACAAAATAATTTATTTCCCTAGAAAACAATGTAAACATTGGAAATAGGACTTATGGTTTGTGAATATAATCCAAAATTTAATCCTAAAATTGAAAAATGCAAGTCCTATCACTTAACAGTTCTAATAGAATCCGGGTTCGAATCTCGATGAAATTCCAATACGGAGGCGATGACGTCAGATGTCTGTACTGATGGTAACAGATCCTCAATTGAATCACAGTTTATAATGTTTCCGTTAAACTCCAGAATAAATTTCCACTGAATTTCTTTGTCCCAGAACTTTTTATAAAAAGGTACACTTGTTTAGTTTTCTAGAGTATAACTAATTGAATCCAAAAATGAACTTTAAATCAATCTGGCTTCAACAATATAAAACACCTTGTACTTTCAAGGTGTTAAGAATATGACTAACTGAAAAGCTCTCAGAATTGGTATTAAACCCAACTAAAACATCATCCCATTCCCGCGTGATAGGTCACGTGGTCTCTTAACACTTGAACAACGCAATAGAAAAAATGAAATTTGTAACGTAACAAGAACAGCCCTATCTAAGAACCAAATTCTCACACTGAAATATATAAAAAAGAAAGACTGTTTACAGTTCAGCTAACATGCGGGCCGAAATGACCTTGACAATAACCAATCGTATTCACTCGATGTTTACAAAATCTATGAACTAAAATTAGTGCTGAAGAAATCTTATTATCCAATCGGATCAAGCCAATTTTCCGAAAAGAGATTTAAATCCAGTGAAAATTATCATTAAAATAAAATGTAATGAAACAAAAAATAAAATAAAAAAGAATTTTAAAACTAGCACACAAGCAATGTAATTACATATTCGTAACAGTAGAAGCAGCAGTGAGATCGCTGAAAAAGAGGAAGTCAGCAGGAGTGGACAACATCTCAGCAGAACTAGTCCAAGCAGGAGGAGAAGCAATGATTAGCGCCCTCACGAACATCAAACATCTACTTTAGTACTACAGGCAAATTCGACATTCATGTGTACTTTAGCCAGATACAACAGCTGATACGAAACAATGGCAATTATGGCTTATTAGACACGTGGGTAATTTCGGGTGTAGTGATTATCATCATTAAATATATTTTGACTGTAACTAGTTATTTACGAAAATAATCTAATCGGATTATTCGGATACTAACTTTTCGATCTGTTACATTAATCGTATTGCAAAAGTCATGGCAGAAACTAATTATTAAGTTATAGTGACAGTGTGACATACATGATTACAATGTTGTAAATACCGTTTTTCTTTGTTAATGATTATGTTTTCCAGATAACTAACAATGGTATAGATGAATAAACTGAGCAGCAGAGGGCGGCATCTCGGACTTCCGTCCTGGGCGGCATTATATACTCCACTACTTAACGCTCGCAAATCATACGTTCCCCAACATGCTGTGGGTTACAGTTCGAAAAAAACCCATAACAAATGCTCAAAGCATGAGATGATAAGGAAGGCACAGACACACATTTGAATTTGTTACATGTAAGATATACAACACCTCGTACGTAACCGTTATCTCCATCTTTCTTTGAAAGGTGTGAGGATGAAATTAACTTACCTATTTCAACCATCACGCATCCTTCGTGTTGATACTGATTCATATTCACATACTGACTACATTAATACGTACATCTAGATACCGGATTTATATTAAATTGTTTTTTATCGTCATATTTTACACGATTTCCCATGTCATGAAGCATGAAAATCGACTACACACTGCATGTAGAGAATCGAAAGATGTTCACGCATAGTGTGTAATTGATTTTCAAACTTCCTGACGTCGTGAATCTTATAAAATCACTGACGAAGTGAATCTGCATGCGTAATTAGTTTCTTTCTGATGCTGTAACATAATTTCCAGTTTTCTGTGTCATATGATCCGATTTTAACCAATGCAAAGGCGTGTTACAGTCTTGATAAAAGTTTGTAATCGTATTAAGGTTAATGAGAAAATCATTATAATTAGAGGCATCTTCCACACTGATCATTAGTGAGCCAAGGAACGAACGAATGAATACACGAATAAACGAATGAATCAAAAGAATGAAAGAAAGAGTTCATGACAATATTCAAAGTTGTATGCATTTTGTGGAATTATGTAATCAAGCCTATAAAACTCCATATCCATGTAACAGCGTGACTGAGTAGAAACAAACTTTACATATAAGTAATTATTTCACCTCTATCTCTCTCGTTGTCGTCTTCTTCAAGCATCGACTTAACATCATTTTCCAATATGGCTGCTTGACCTAATGAAAGTCCGAGCTGTTTGGAGCATGACGGGATATCTATGAGTTTGAGGGCCCGAAACTCGTTGAGTTCCTCTTGTGTTAGTTTGTTGATGGTCCCTTGTATCAACCATTTCTTTAGCACCCAATCTGAAAATTTAGACTCCATTTCGGAACGGCTTCGTTACACTCTCACTGCGTGTTTGTGTGTTGATTGTTTAACAATTCCAAAATCCAGTTCCATAAAAGCCTGCTACTACTGAACCTTAAAGATAAAAAAATGTCTTAGTATTACCAGTTTATCTTTTCGATTTTTCAAGAGTGAATGACGATATATTCCATTCTACTTTGATGAACAAGTAATTATCCAGTTGACTTGACATTTCATGCCCATTAATGAAGTAGACTTTAATTTTCCATGAATTCATCACTTTGTTAAAGAAAAGGTTTTCTTGTGCTTTATACATGTTCCATACAAGCATATAATAAAAATAATAATAATAATAATAATAATAATAATAATAATAATAATAACGAGGACTTTGTATAGCGCCTAATCTTTAAAAGCTCTAAGCGCTTTACAACATTTAACAACACTTAAAAAACATATATAATGATATGATTACAAAAATAAAAACAAACACCACGAAATTAGAAAACAGAAAACATCCTGTAAATATTTAAGGTAAGGAAACATTATTAGGTCTTTAAGTCTGTTCTTTCAGTTGAAATAGGTGAGTTTTAAGAGCGCTCTTGAATGAGATCACTGTGTCTTTGTGTCTAAATACAATGGGCAATTCGTTCCACGTTGCTGGGCCCTGGTATGCAAAGACCGTTGACCATATGATTTCATTTTCATAGTGGGAATAATGAGAATACGAGTGTCAGAAGAGGAGCGTAAGTATCTTGCTGGTGTGTACACATGGGTGAGGTCGGATAGGTATGTTGAACTGGAGCCCGTCAGAGAAACGTAGCACAGAGAACAAATTTTGTGTTTAATTCTGGATTGAATGAATAGCCAGTGTAGGGTACAGAGCGGGGAGGGGGGGAGGCATGCTCTGATCATGGTACTCTAAGGATGATCCGAGAAGCTGTGTTTTGAACTTTTTGAAGTTTCTGGAGTAGATATTGATTGAAACGAACTAGACAGAATTGAGTTACAATAGTCCAGTCTTGAAAGTACTAAGGAACACACAAGTGTTTTAGTGGCATCAACTGAAAGATACATGCGAATGGAGCTGATGCGTCTCAGCTCAAGATATGCAGCTTTGCATATGTTCATGACATGTTGGTGCAATGAGAGAGTACGGTCGACAGTAACAGTTAGATTTCGTACTGATTGTATGAATTTAATGTTGGTGTTGCTGATATTTATTGTCTGAGGTAAAGGATGTGAATGAGAAAGTCTTTGTGTTGTAATCAGAATTGCTTCCGTTTTATCATCATTCATCTGCAGCTTGTTACATTTCATCCATGATTTCACATCGGATATGCACCTCTCAACACCTTGGATGGTAGCTTCAACTTCAGTTGGTTGGCTAGATTTGTATATTTGGGTGTCATCAGCATACAATTGGTGAGACACTGGATGATGATATATGACACTTGAAAGTAGCTGAGTATATAGAATAATGAGAACAGGTCCAAGAACAGACCCCTGTGGAACACCACAACAGATT
The DNA here is from genome assembly GCA_016617855.1 of Megalonaias nervosa. Classification (NCBI taxonomy): domain Eukaryota; kingdom Metazoa; phylum Mollusca; class Bivalvia; order Unionida; family Unionidae; genus Megalonaias; species Megalonaias nervosa. The sequence goes on along the minus strand of JAECUM010039781.1, from coordinate 8,924 downwards.
AACTGGGCTGGAGAGTTTTCCATTTGCGGACACAATTTGTGTCCTGTTGACCAAGTAGGGCTTGAACCATAGTAAGGTTATATAGTGAATGCCAAATATATGCTGGAGACGGTGAAGTAATATATCATGGTCTATTGTGTCAAATGCTGCAGACAAGTCAATGAGAGTGAGGACTGTAATCTTTCCGCTATCCAAACCAGAGAGTAGGTCATTAACTACTTTCAGAAAAGTAGTTTCAGTTCTGTGGCAAGGACGATATGCAGACTGTACATTGCTAAAAGGACTGTTTGAATTCAGATGAGATACAAGTTGGGATAGAAAGCAGTATATGAAGATGAGGATCCTAAAACAAAAGAGGATCCTAGACCAGAAACCTCCATCCCCCCATTTTAATTTCTAAACCAAAAGAGGATCCTAGACCAGAAACCCCCACCCTCCTCCCAAATTTGGAGATGTGGAAAGAGGTTCCCGAACCTTAGATTTATTTCTATTTAAAAAATAAAATATTAATATATTATGTATCATTATTATCCAGTACGACATGTCGGATTTGATCTAACAAACAGATTTTTTAAAAGATTTAATTCAATCAAATCAGCTTCAAGCTATACTGGTATAAAACCTAAAATAATAAGCGATTGTATGAAAAAAGTTGGTTATCATTTATCGAGCAAATATGGATCAGTTTGGTTATTCGCAACTGAAAATGACGAACGAATAAGAGGTTGGGCAGATGATCCAATGACATTTATTGACAACATGGTTTATGCTTTATTTGATAATGATATTTCTAAACATCTACTACTGTTGTAACCATATTTGATGATAATTTTTTTCATACCTGCTGACTCTCATTGGCAGAATATCTGTTAACATACTGTCAATAATACGATACTCGCGTATTAAATCGTCGATATCACATTTTACACCTCGCAAATAAGATCGTATCTGATCAAGTAATTTTTTTATAAGTGATAATTGCTATTTTACAAGCAATTGTTTAGTATCAAGTCGGGCCACAATTTTTTTACACGCCGTTGAGAGAGAAACACCAACAGCAGATATTATTAATTAAAACGGGGTTCAATGATGCTCCACTTGAAATTATGCCAGAGCTGGCTATCAGCAGTTGCAAATATGATATTACTCGAAGTATTCTACTGTAATACTTGTAACATTGTTTTACACACCAAAGGTTTTTATGACAATATCTGTAATATTGCGTTAGAGCGTCAACATCTTGTTTTGGAATTTCTTCTGAAATGTGATTGAAATCGATGATTTCTTTTTTCATTATACAATATTTGCTTACAGTTTATATAATATTAAAAACTCTAACACCAACAATTGAATCAAGAAACTCATGGAACTTATTATGGTTAGGATCAGCTATAAAATCTCTGTACTTGTCATAAACATCTGACGAAGTATCATTATATCGTTTATCTATTAGTACATCATTTTTCTTGAACCAAGTATATGAATCAAAAATGTCTCCTACTTCACGCTCATACAAATCTGTTTAATTAACCAAATTACCGTAATCTTTTTCTGTTTCATCAATATACCCTAATACCAAGTTTATCCAATCTAACGTGAAATTTGTAAGAACAAGATGTTGTCTGATAATTGCATATGCTACCACGAAATTTGCTAGCATTAATTTTCGGAGTATGTATGTGTTAAGCTGGATAAGACTAACAGCATCAGCTACTTTAACCAATAAATTTGTATATGATAGTCTTGTGAATATTTTCTCAACTTCATTGTAATAATTTCTTAATGACAATTGTCTAGAGCGTTGGAGTGATGGAAGTGGAATGCCGTCCTCATAACTTAAGTCGTAATAAGAATCAATTTTCTTTTCCAACTGTGTTTGTAGGACGTCTTCAAAAAACTTTATTTTGCTCATCAGTGCTGAGATAACTAATTTCATTGTCAAAATCATTGATTATCGCTATATATTCATTAACAATAATTGGATCAATTTCTGTTTTTTACGTATCGTTGGTAGAATTGAGCTGGAGTACGCTTTAACAATTAACTCAGCATCTGGTGTTATGGTAACAATTTTAACTAGGGTTTCCTTGTCGTGGTAGTACATACCGAGATATTTAAAAATACCTCGTTTTTAAAAACTATTATATAACTTTCTGTTTCTTTTTACTCCTATTATCTTAGATTACGCTAGCTTGTCAAGACGATTATGATTTTCGTTTATTCGTCTTTCTTCCCCCGCTTTTCCATTATGTGCCAGTCCTTTTATTCCGATTTTATTATCAAATCTATATTTTTAAAGTCAAGCTCGATCAATATTTTTTAAACACAATTTCAACTTGTTTTTGTTCTTCTAGACAATCATCAGGATGACAGTAACTTCTTATAATATCAAAGTTTTTTAATTGCTTTCAGCAGTTCTGGTCCTCTCATATACATAACAAGAATGAAAAAAAAATTTCTTCATCTGACAATGGAAAATTTATTATTGTAATTTTAAACTTTCTCCTGGTATTTATTGTACGTGCTGATAGTGATTAGTTCCCAACATCTATTTTAGGGTTAAAAATATTATCATAAAATTCTCTCGCAACGGTTATAATTGGTGGTTCTGACATTATTTTATAGCATTAGATTAAATTTGATCATCGAGTGTATATATTTGAAACGCTGTCAGTCCTGGAAACGGACGTTCAGAAGCGATAACATAAATTCGGAAATATAAGTACTTGTTGACAGTATTTTCTGTCGGAATCGTAAAATATTGTGTTGTTGAGATATACGTATTTTCTGTGCTATACAATATTACCCGGTCGATGTCATCATTTGATCCTTCCAATCGCCAATTATAAATTCGACCAACACCAGAGTTTAATCGATCTCGCAAATGAAATTGCCAAATAGCAAATGCAGTAGGACATTTAATTTTAATCCAAACATTTTCAACTTCTCCGTTGGTCGTCCACTCGTGTTTATCAGAGAAAGGCTAATAAGGATAAATTTTGAGGATAATATGCTGATGCGCTTACCTCAAACCCAACTCGAGTGTCAGTTGCCTTAAAAAGTGTTGGAATATACCCAACATTGTTTTTGGTTCGTTTTACACCACTTGACAGACTGTCAACATACGCTTTTTTTGTCAGATCATTAGGGTTAACTGGAACATATGTCGTATTTATTTTATGATTTCTCATGTTTATGTTGCCTGTCACTGGTCCACCAGATTTCTTAAAATATGGGGTAAGTTCTTCTTCTAACTGAGCATAACTAATAGCATCAATTTCATCAGCTGGTTTCGAGGTTATCGGTAATCCAGTTATTTTTTAATTTGACATAGACAGGTTACCTGTCATTGTGTCACCGGCTTTGTTTAGTTTATTATCGTCAACAGATTTTAGTTGCGCATAACTTACAGCTTGTGTGTTATCAACATTTGCTGGCGGATATACAGTTTCTAACCCAATAATTTGTTTTTACTCTACATGTTAATAATACCTGCAACTGTCCCACCGGTTTTATCAAGTTTGTTATTATCCACATATTTCAACTGCAAATAACTTACCGCTTGAGTTTGATTTAAGTTTGCCGGTGGATATCCGGTCTCCAAATTTATAAATTTTTTTCCTGACATATCTAAGCTAAAGCTTAAAGTTCCTCCTGTCAGTGATAGTTTATTATTGTCGACGAATTTAAGTTGTGCGTAACTAACAGCTTGTGTATTAACAACATTTATTGGCGGATAATTTGTTTCTAAATCTAGTACTCGTTGATTTGACATAGACAGGTTTCCTGTCATTGTATCGCCAGTTTTTTTTTTCTTCAGGTAGCCCGATAAATCAATATTGCCGTTTGTTATTGTACATATAGCCGACGAATCTCCTAATGATGTTCCAAATTTTGTATAATAGCTCATTATTTATTTATTGTCTGACAATTTTTTATATGTAAATTATATAACATAAAATTGTATAACAACGATGGCAAAATCATCGATATTAAACTTTGATACAGAGCGGTTGGTGAAACATAAACATAACAATGAACTTCCAGATTGTCATTATCTTATTGTTGGAAGAACTGGATCGGGAAAAACAAATTTGCTTATGAATTTACTGCTGAGCAATAATATTAACTACGATCGAGTTTATTCTTATACAATTAACCCACAACAAGATAAGTACGAGCTACTTAGCGAATATAATAATAAACTTCGTGATGATCGTGAGGCTGGTGAAGATTCTTTTATTATCAAACAACCAGAAGAACTTGTTCCAGTTAATCAACTTGATTCAAATGAACATATGATAGTTGATTTTGATGATATTCCGCTAAACAATGAAGAAATGAATAAAATAAGATCATATTTTTCACTGTCACGTAATAAGAAATGTAATTCTATTATCTCGCCCAAGATTTTTATAATGTTGACAGATTTATTAGACGAAGTACTGGTTGTTTTATATTATTTCCAGGATTAGGCAACGTTGACGTTAGAAATATTGTAAACGAACAATGTGGCGACGTAACAAAAGATAAACGTATTGAACTATATCATCAGGCAACAAAAGATAAATATAATTTTTTCTTATTTGATAAACTAACACGTGATCCATATAAAATGTTTCGCTGTTGTATTGACAGATACTTGCAGTAAGTTTTATCAAACATCATTGATATAATTATGGATAAACGAGCAAAGTACAGAAAACGTATAGAAGATTTGAAAATAACTTGCACAATCTCAGGCAGAATTTAAGCAAAAAGTACAGCAAGCACGACGTGGACAGATAGTTGCCACAGACGTAGCAGCTACAGCTCTTCAATCAGTTACTGAAGCTCTATTTGGAAAACAACCTGAAATTAAACTATTATCAGAAGAAGAACTTAAAAAAACTACAAGAAAAAGGTTTGGTTGGAATTGTTAAAGAACAGCAAGAAGCAGCTGCTGCAAAAGTTATTAGAAGATCTGATGAAGAAAGATTAAAGTTAGCTAGAGACCTTGTAAAACATATTGTTAATTCTGCTGCTAGACAAGCTGAACTAAAACGATTGTTAAATAATCCACTCGAGTTTGAGAAACGATTAGCAGAAGAAACATTAGTTGATCTGATTGAAAGAAGATTGAGAGATATAGAAGAAAAATTGAATCAAAAGATAAAGTTGATAGATTGTTGGAGGAGATGCGTAAAGATAAAGAATAAGAAGAGGCTAAAAGAGAAGCATTTAGAAAAGAACATGGATCAGATGTTTCCGAAGCGCAAAATTTCGAAGATGATCTAGAAAATATAAATAACGAAATAAAAGATTTTGAGTATGACTCGTTTAACGAAAAATACAATTTTAAAGGTGTGACAGTACGAGATTTTAAAAAAGCTGATTACAACTCCGAAGAAAATATTAGTGAGTTAGAAAAAAAGAAAAAAGAAAGAAACATATCAACAACGTAAAACTGAAAAATAAAAACTACCATAGAAATATTATCAAATACTGACATTGGATTATCGCCGATCTTTATATCAAAGCTATTCGTAATATAAAAAATGGTTTGAGTACTGAGGCAAAAAATTCTAGATAAAATACGTATGAAAGCTGATATGGTTGTCCTTAAAGACATAAAAAATCCTATTGACAAACAAACTGAATTAAGTTGGTCGGTTGATAATCAAGATGAACGTATTAAAAAGTTAAAAGATAAAACAGGAACAGGAGCAAAAAATATTTACATCAGTTACTGAAATGATCGGTAGATTAATGCTTCCTATCGCCGAAGGAAGCTGGAAATCTTGGTGCTGAAATTGACAATGAGACTATTGACATATTTGATCATTTGAGATCGGAAAATTTATTAACATCTGACGAATACGAAATTTTACACCGCGACTTAATTTTATAAAAAAAAATCGAATAAATAACAATGTCAACAACATTATTACTAGACTCTAGGACAGCTGATAAAGATAGCGCAAATTATTTTTATTAAAATATATTCTGCCAATACAACTAGATCCTGAAAAGCGGTATGAGATAGGACTAATTTCCTGTACGTGTTGGCATTCTATAGCTAACGTAAAACCTGGAGTAAAAGAATTTACATTTGCAATTTTAAGTCCAAGAACTATATGGAAAACATTTAAAATTCCACAAGGAGCTTATAATGTCACTAATCTAAATAAAACAATAAAAGAGCTAATAACGAAAAATGATGGTGTAATTGACAATTTTGAGCTGACACCAAATTATAATACGTTACTCGCTAGAATAACATTAAAAAATGGTATAATAGTTTTATATCGCCAACAAGTATCGCACGACTGATAGGATTTTCTCATAAAAGTTATATTGCTTTTGAACAACAAACTATTACACTTGACGGTGAATTGCCAGTAAATATAACTGATGTAAACACAATATTAATAAATTGCTCTATTGCAGCTGGATCTTACTCAGCACAGGGTAGTAAAGGACAAACAATATATATAGTTTTTCTCCAGACGTTCCACCGGGATCTCTCATGCAAATTAGTCCACGTCAAGTTATTTATTATCCGCTAAACGTTGAAAATCAAATAACAGAAATAAGTATGCAATTGACGGATCAGTCTGGACGACAACTGGATTTGAATAACGAGGTTGTTACTTATTATCTGCACCTACGAGAGCAATAAAATTATACAACCTCAGATATAATGAAACAGAGAAAAAAAAATGCACAGAAGAAAAATAGTTGGAGGATCTTTTGGAAATATATTTACTAAAATTATTGAAAATGTTCCAGGAATAGCTCATAAAGTTGCGCCAATTGCACTTGACGCGTCAAAAGCTTTTGCAACTGGGGCTGCATCTGCCGCTGAAACTGCGATGGGACAAAAAATAGCTGAAAAAATAAAAGGTATCTTAGATAAAACAAATTATATCAGAAATCGCCCCAACAAAAGAAACTCAACGTGCAATGATAACAACAACAACCAAAAAACTTTTATCACCAAAAGGAGAACAAATTATACAAAAATTAATATCTAAGGCAACAGCATCTAAATAATAAAATTTTATATAACCGAATAAATAAGAAATGTATGTTAAAAACTATCTCGATTTAGCAGAAACTTATGACACCGACGACACAGTAACAGAATTTGAGTATGTTGGGTATCTCGCCGAAAATTCTAATGAACCAAATAAGGCTGGCGTCAGAACATTTAATACTCGAGACGAAGATGTATTTCTTTTACCTCACAAAGCAATATTGGAAGTTCGTGACCAAATTATGACAGTAGCTAATCCACCTGTCGCAATTGCAGCTGGAACAGAAGTAGCTCTTATAAATAATGGCTGGTGTTTATTTAAAAGTGCTAGATATCAGCTAGCTAAGCAAACTGTTGAGGATATTTCAAATCACCTACAAGTTGCAAGTACAATCTTAAATAATATTTCGTTTTCTGATGATTACTCTAGATCAACTGCAACTAATATGATGTGGTTTGAAGATATTGCAGCTGGTGCAGCTTTATCAGGAGAACTTACTTCGAAAGGTGTTTAATTCCACGGAGCTAATGCTGCTGCAGATTTTCCAATTGTAAGAAGTTTGCTTATTATTAATGCTCCTGCTTTAGGTATAGCCTCACCAGCTGCAGCTGCTGACCAAGCCGCTACATTAGTTTCACTTACTGCTGCTTGTAATAATATTGTAGTAGTACGGACGGTGTCGCAATGTTAGATCATGCTAATAACACGATTGGAGTAAGAAATACGCGTTAAGATGAGGGTTATGCTAGGAGAAAGGCACTTGCAGAAGAATCACGTCAAATTACAATGATGCTGCCGTTGAGCACAATATTTGGCTTTTGTCGCGATTACAATAAAGTATTTTGTGGAGTTAAACATACACTTATTTTAGATCGAGCAGAACAAAATGACTGGTTTTTTTTTCGACTTGGCGGAGCTGATGTACAGTTTATCATAAATAAACTTGCGCTATGGATGCCACGAATAACGCCATCAATTACAAAAACAGCAGAATTAAACAGTATGCGCGATAAATACACAAACAGAATTTATTTTAAGCAACATAAAATATATCCAACAGCAGTTCCAATACTACCGACTACATATGGTGAGTCACAACAACATCAAGTGAACAACTACCTCGGCAATTATTTGTTGTATTTCAACGGCAAGATCGACGTGGTAACCAACAACAAAATAATGCAATATCTGATAATGCTGATGTTAGACGAATATACGCTAGAATAAATTCAAAGCAATATCCAGAACGAGCGATAGAATGCAATTTGCAAATGATGCTAATAAAAATATTACTAGACCGTACATGTATCTTATGGACGCAGTGCAAAAATATCAAGACGTTGGAGACGGATCACAAATATCAGCGGAGGAATTTCGTACACTTTACCCAATATTTTATTTTGATGTTAGTAAGCACAGCGAAAGAGCTGTCGATTCTACAGCTGATATTGAAATTTCTTGGACATTAGGAGCAGCTCCAGCAGCTCAGCTGTACGTATATGCGTTAGTAATCAGCGACAGATTTATAACAAGTGACTCCGTCGGAGGTAAAGTGCCAGTACAGGTTTGAAGAACTTCAAGTTTAATCTGTAATCTGTATATAATGACAAAATATATTGTAAACGAAATATATTTGACTGATGGTCAAGTAAAAAAATTAGCCGCTGCTGTTGCTAAGCAGAGGCAGGTATCATTAAAAATAAAACCTAACACTGAAGGTGTTTTAACAAACTTTATGCCAACCAAAAAACAAATAAATAAATACGATCGCAAAAAACCTTTTGTTTTAAATTTAATTGCTACCCAAATAACAGCAATGTCAAAACAAGGTGGTTTCTTTGGTCCGGCATTATCTGTAATGGCCAGAACGTTAATACCTAAAATTTTGCCAGTACTTGGTACATT
>JAECUM010039780.1:0-48271 GCA_016617855.1 Megalonaias nervosa | reverse complement strand
ATTGACAGAGTAATTTAATTGCTTGTATAAAGCTGCAACAGGATTAATATTTTGATTATCTTTTGTATCAGCTGAATGCACGGCTATTGGATTTATCACAAAAATTGTCAAAAAGAACATGATGCTGAATAACTATCAAATCATAATGAAACTGGATTCAACTTAATCGATGTAGAAGAATAGGTATCAACAGATCTAACAGATAATATAAAACTTTTCTATGGTTATTAATGTCAATTAAATGTACAGAAAAAGAAAGGATGAGAAAAGATCTAAATATAGTAAATTATTGGGAGAGATACTAACTAATACTAACTATACAATTGGCAAGAGGTGGGATATTATGGGATATTATATTACTGATGGAATTGCAGAGTATTCACTTGCATTAAAAACTAATTTTGTAGTTACATATTATAATATTAGTAAAAGGTCAAACAATGATATCTGTTCAAGGTAATGGAAATTGGGAGTTATGACAAACTACATATTTCTTAATGTATTATTATTATTATTATTATTAATAGTAGTAGTAGTAGTAGTAGTAGTAGTAGTAGTAGTAGTAGTAGTAAAAGATGTAGTAGTATTTTGGATTAATAGAAGAAATGCTATAAGTATTTATTATGTATATTTAATTTGTATTGAATACTTGACATTTGTCCGTGATTTAGGTAGAAGTTTGTCCTATCTTACTATTCTCATGATGTTGTTATCTTTGTAAGTTAAAAATAAGTTTTATTTTGATAGATATTTGAGTTTAATGCCTTTCTTTATTTACAACTTAGAATGTTCTGAAAGAGAATTTGTGACCAACATCCTGGTCATTTTAGTGTGGCTTAGGATTTTATATTAGTATGAGGTAAACTCAATTATTCATTCCTATTTTATTACAAGTCTGAGGAATCACGTTTTAGTTGTGTTCCGATAAAATTTGAGAGGAATCTTTTTTAAGACCACTATTTTAGGATTATTGTGAATTCATTCAAAGATACTCTGGATTTTATCATTATGATACATCAAGATTGTTGGTACATCAAAACTATTCAAGACTATTGGTACATCTGCACATTCAATATTGGAATTCATTCGGAACACTCTATACTTTTGGATTTGTGATAGAACCTTTAGGATTATTATGGATTATTTTACAATACTGCAAGTTCCTTTAAAAGGTTCGCGTTGTATGGTAGGGAAATAAATTATCTGTCGAAGATTACAAACTTGCTGGTTTTGCTTCTTTCTTTTTGCATAGTTTAAGACGCTGATGACTTTTAATCCTGGACCCGAAGGTACTTGAAGTTCCACGAAAGTAAACTTCCTTGCTCCACACCGAACAAACGTTCCATTTATTGCGGCTTTGGTATTACGTGTTCGAACCCGAGTTGGATTTGCGGTACGAGCTTTCATGCGGCATCGCACATAATACATAATATGAAGGCATGCTTGTGTTTTATACAACAATCGACACACAACATGACATGGACGCGAGAAAAAAAAACCCCGAAAAGCTCCAATGTTTCTTTTAGTGAGTTCTCTGCGTCGGGGAATCCCCAATCGGGCAAGCACCATTTCGATCGCAGCAGCGGTCAATGAATGCTTGAAGAGGCGATGGAGCGATTCCAAGAAGACCTAGACGAAACCAGAGACACTGTTAAGGAAATACGAGATAATGTTTGTGTGGTCGCTAAGGGCACCCAAGTACAATACGAAACGCGAAAGAAACAAACGCGATTATTCCATTGACACCGACAACCGCTTACGAATCAATGAAATCACCGCTTTAGTAACTTAATAAAAAAAAAACACTTACCCCTATTCTCAGACAGTACGATTACAAATATCTCTTGGTGGATGTACCATCGATGTCAAATGATGCAACCATGGAGAAAATATGGCACAAGTATGCATTCAAGGAAATTATTGTGGAAAAACAAGCCCGATGTAAGCATTGCTTAACGAAATTGTTTCTGGAAATTTTGAAGAAGGGATCAAATCGTACCAAGAATATATTGAGGAAGGACAGGAGAGAACGCACGAAACGAGGAAAAGGTGTGACTCGTCCACCCAAATGTTTACCTGAACTCGGACCCGAACCGAAGCAATCACCTGGAACAGGCCAGAACTATCCATTGAAGCCAGGCGGGAAGCACGTGGCTTAGCCAGAAAGTATACAAGTTATCTTCTTCCACCTCCTCACAGTGTCCACTAACAGATAGTGAAATTGCTAAGCGGCACGAATGATTTAGGCGGAGAGAAGGACCTTGTAGATCCATCACACAAGAACTACTCCGACGGCAAGCAAGACATGATAAAAATCAGGCGGCAGCAGAAGTTGAATCCCGGAGTGAATCCAAGCAAGTAGATCTTCGTGAATTTAAATCCGAACCTGCCTGCGACCTCAACCTCAAACACAGGCGATGAGAAAGAAAAAGATCATGGAGGAAAAAGTCCTGAAGAAGAAGGTCTTAGCGGAGCGATTTCTTGCACATATAACCCGCAAAAGGTCTACTAACTCGTGGGCAGGTTAGAAACGTTTGTGAGATCGGTGCGTGATTGCAACAACGCACCAGAGGTCGCATAGATTTGCCAGCGGTTCCTCGTCGACATCATCATGGACATAGGGAAGTAGTTTACCTCATTAATGTACGAACTCAATAAAGATATCAGTAACGTATATATCGAAAGCGAGTGCACCAATTATGAGTTCTGATGAAATTGAAACACTTCGCTTGCTCCGCGAAATTATTACCGCTATGCAGCGTGTCGCTGCAAATACGTGAACAAAATCCCACACTCTGCCTTGCCATCTCAATCGAATCTTCGCAATACGTGTTTGGCGTCACAAAGTAGTCGCTTAAATCGATTTTAGTTGGTTCGAGGATATTTCCTAGATTCCCGAGCGCTGCGAATTCTGTGCTTCGAATTAATTCTGCGCTCACATCCTGAAGCTACCAGTTACAATACTGCGTCACACATTGTCAGGATCACCATGGCGATTGGGTTGATCTAACCTGTGACGCTCACAGCGGTAGTTACTATTCAGGTTCATGAAATATCGTGTCTCAGGTTTACAAATTGTTCCGGTAACCCCCAAATGTGTTCCCGGGTCACCTATTGTCGATTATATCAAGGGTGCCCGTGTATCTTCCATGCAACAATTACCAACTATCACACGTTCATTTTTCACGCGTACACCAGAATAAGCACCCGTTAGACCTCCGCTGGGAGACTTTATCGATGCAACAGTACATTAAGGATCGACCTCACATTTAATGTATATAATGACTTTCTTACGCGTAAGTTGAACATGGCCTCAGCGATGTTGTCCAAAAGATTGTTCGCGAGAGCCCAAAAGGTTCTCTCTGGCGTCGTGCGTTGCGCCAATAGATAAACAAGTTGCATGATACCTGAAAAGCGCAGCTGCGGATCTGTTGAAAAATCTAGGATTTCAGGCAGCTCAATCGATTCTAGATAGACTCCGACAATTAATGTGGAAATCAAAGTTTCAGTTGCGCTCCCGTCCACGGCAACAATACCCGAGGCGACTGGTAAAAGCATCCACAAAGCTTATGAACAACGTCTAGGCGAGCTTACACAAGCCAAAATTAATTCGACGATTGCAATTCTGGCACTGCGGCGCGGATTCAAACGCGTAGCTTTGTTCAAAGGTATTAGACGAAATCGGTATTGTTTTAAGTTTGACAATGGCCCTAATTAACAGTTTATCTAATCATGCGTTATAGATGGAAGCTTGTATTGCGTCGATGCGTCTGAGATTATCGGTATTATTTGTATCGACCTAAGGTCCCATATGAACGTCGACGAATAGATTTACAAGCCCACAACACGTCTAGACATTTTCCCCCGTGTGAGACCTTTTCTGGAATTCGATGGAAAACTAATAAAAGCCGCCTATAACGATTACACCGACGGTACCAAGATTGGAGTTGTCAACAACTGCATCATGGCGTTGTTCAACAGTTCACGATATCTCATCGACGGAAAGGAATCGAAGCACATTCGAGTAGCGTTCACGTTGCCACGGCAATTCTCGCCAGATACAGTGGAGATTACGAGGGATCATATGACCATTCTATGCTGTTCACGAGGATGGAGCCGACTTAAAATAATGCGGGCATCCCAGGCACTGATAAGGCACCGTACTTAGCTGAACCAACTCAAATTACATCCTTTGTTTCTGCGACGTTGTGGACAACTTCGTGGAGCCCATGTGATGTTTTAATGTGTGATTCCTCTCAATCGCATATTTTGGATTTTGCTGAGATCTCAAGAAACCAATCGTGATAAGTGGAAAAGATAATGATAACGATGGAATTTGGTGTGATGTTGGTGCCTCTGCTGACAAGTTTGTTTTCTCAAAATTAATATTGTCGATGCCAATGATGACTCCAAAACTTATCACAGAAGTGCGTTTGCTGTCGTTTTGGAATCTGGAGGCACGTCTGTGTTATTGTTTCTCGCGCTCACCACATCTCAAGATACAATACAAGCGTTCGTGGTGTTTCATACTATGATTCGGGTGAGTGGCGGATAGATCACCAGTGTAATGATATTTGATACATTAGTCTGATGTTTCTCTGTTGTTAAGTGGTCATCAGGAAGTACTTTTGCTTGATTGGGAAGCCAATCATATCACACGTGCATATCACAAGCTGTGGTTGTACATGGGCCGGCAGCAAAATATCGACACAAGTCTGAAGATTTCTCACCAGGTCTTCACTAATTTGTACCCGTTGTTTAACTTTACTTTGAAACGCCTGGACTTGTTCGGGCAGTCCGTGATCGACATGCATTTTAATGCATGTGTAACCCAACACTCCGTCCCTATTATAGAAACAATGCCGTAATGTTGCTAAAGAGATCAGGTGTTCAGATGAGTGTTTTTCACTCGCATGTGGAAATTCATAGAATCTCTCGAAAACTCAGTGGTTTTCACGAACTCATAATTCGTCCTGAAATGTTTCAAATCAAATGTTAGACCACAGTAAACTTGTCATAGTGACCCGACGTCAACTCAGAAATAGCAAAGCCACATATCAGACTTTTCCAGAACAAGCTATCCTGGAACTTCCTACGGATGTTTACACCGACACAGGTATAACAGATCAAGCGAGCAAACGTAAACACCGGATGATAACTCTTGAGTTGTACGTGACCGGGATCGCAGCGAAGACTCACGAAATATTTTCATTCATTATGGCGATTCTAGTGCTGTTGGCGGCGACTCCTCCTACGGTTGCAAATTCGGCTGAGTTAGGGGCGTCGGAACCGCATCTGTGAGGGTTCTGAAATATGCGGTTTCAGGCTGCATAGCGCCTACAAAGAAAGGGAAAGGTCTTCGACTTCCTGTACGGACTTGGAGCGGACCGGGGCTTTGACTGTGGTCTCGCTGTTGACGACCGTAGTGCCTCCGTACACCAATTTTGATTTACTCGCGACGACAAAGTCGATAAAACATGTCCGACGGGTCTTCATGGAGAAGAACTTGCGTTGATGCTCCCCCGCACGCGAAAAGTCGGAATCATGAACCAGGATTCGCCAACAGGACTTGAAACTCATTGGGAAGCATACGTAGTAACACCTTGACACCTATTGCATTTTTGTTTTTTACCGTCTTCGTTTTGGTTTATTTGACTCAGTATAGTGATTTTTAAATACAAAGAATGACAATCTTACGCATTAAAGAAAAAAGGCAAATTAAATGGAGTGAAAAATAAGGTTGCAGGAACTGAAGCTTAGGTATTATTTTGCAGGATATATGGGTTGTCATCTTATAATTTTGGCTGAGGACATCAAGGTACCACAGAGAGGGAAGTTATCACTCTAGGATGGATGCCAAATGTTGGAAGTGTGAGGCTGTCTGCAAGTTCGTTATCAGAACCTGTATCGCAATTTCGGCCTGAAACGAAAATACCCTTCGCTCAAGCAGTTGTGAAAGGTAAAGGCGGAAAAGTGCCAATACGGTTGCTGAATCCGACTTAAGATGTAGTAAATTTGCAAGCTGGTGTTTGGTGGGCTCATGTGAGTTATTAGAGCGACGATCAAGCAACAATCTGACACTATCAAACTGCTGTTCAGAGTATACATTCGAGGTACTTTTGCATAGCATTTTCCAAAGGCGATGATGACTTGTATAGAACATGTCTGATCAAATATTGTCAAGACAGGGAATGCAGCACTGATCACAGTCACTCCAAGAACATAGCAGTTACATCTCAGGCAGATAATCGTCACATAGGTCGATCATTTGTTGAAGAAGAGAGTGATCCTACCATTAGCTAGCCCTTGGGCTGCTCCTATAGTATAGATAACCAAGGAAGACGGGGAGAAGCTATTTTGCGTGGAATATAGAACTGTGAGTTCACTTACGGAGAAAGATGCATACCCTTTTCCTGAAATCGATGATAGTTTTGATTGGCTGTGGGGCATGAGCTTGAATCTGATGTTGGGGTAACTGCAGGTGGAACATCGAGCAGACTGACCGACCTATGACAGCGTTCGTTAAATGTTTTCATATCTTAAGAACGGTAGCCATCTTGGATGACAAATCGGCATCCAATGAACCAACTTGAACTGACGTAATGCCAGAAAGGATCCTTGTCAATGATTAGGAAACTTCATGGGGCGGCCCTTGACAAGATGTTGTAAATAGCAACTGTGAACCGACTCCAAGCGATGAAACTTGTCGTATGGACACTTTTAACGGGAAACACGTACACCCACTTGTGTCGAAAACATATCCAATGCGAAAAAAGCAGACGAATCCTATGACGAAATAAACCAGACGAACGTTCTATGGTGTGAAAAACACAAAGTTATGTGGCGGAAAGAAAACCACATGCATGTTATATGGTGCGAAAACATAGTCTAACGAGCTACGCAGCAACTAGGAGAATGACACAATATGGCTGGAAAAGGTATCAGACTGTCCTAAGGTGGAAAAAGCAGCGAACATTCTCTTTTTTATAGAGTGATAGGTACAGATCGTTGTCTGCGTCTTTCCAGTGTACCCTGTGATTCGCGTTATTACACATTACTGATGTCTTTCCAGAGCGATAGGTACAGATCGTTGTCGTTTTTGTTGCAATGCAATAAGTGACCCACTTTTACCATATCACCTGAATAATTCTTTTTAGAGCGACACTTACAGGGCGTTGTTTCAACACTTCTAGTGACCTGATATATTTTTATACCTTATTGATACATGCTTTTGTAGTGCAATAGACATGTAATGTTGTCGGTCTTGTTCCAATGCACTCAGCTACCTGCTTTATTATACCTTGGTGAAGCCGAATGTATAGATCATTGTAGATTCTTGGCCAATGCACCCAATGCACCGCTCTATTATGTCTGACTAAATTAATTTTCAGAAGTGTGATAGATACATATCGTTGTCAGGTTTGTTTCAATGTATAAAATGACCTTCTTTATTAAACCATATTCTAAAATGCCATGATTTTTACTTGTTGCAGATTTGCTATTTTTAAAAATACTTCGAATTCCCAAAACGTTTACATTTACAGCATCTAAACTGAAACAGCGAAAGTCAAGTTAATAAAGAAATTTAAAGAATATCAGCTTGTTGTTGGATATTAGCAATTTCAAGATCGAAAATTGTTGTAAAAAATAGAATTTCAAATTAGATCAGCTATTTCGAGAGGAGAAAAATATGGTTGTACTGGGGGGGGGGGAGATGAAAACTTCTATACATTTTTCCTAATTATCAGTTGGTAATTGTATTTTGCATTATTCGATCAGAGAATATAGGTGCTGAGTTTGAAACAGCGAATGAAATTCACTGAAAAATTGTAGCCTAATGACCGATAATCACCTTTACAAGAAAAATGCACAATCGTCACTCTAAGATGTCAAGGAATAAAACATGTGCCAACGTATATGGTTTATTTTCTGAATTCTCGATTTCATGTGTTTTGTGTGCATTATCTGATAAGTAAATATTGGTGCAGAGTTTTGGAATAGAAAACGAATTTCACTGATAACTGTGTTCCTAATGACAGACAAACATTTATTATATACAATTATAATTTCTTGCAATCTAAGACACCACGGTTACAAACCCATATGTTTTGGAGTAATAAAGAAGCAGACTTACATGCATTTTGCTTAATTCTGGATTTATATAAATATTTTGTATTATTCGATAAGAATTTTTCTCCTGGATGCAGATTTCACGCTTCTTGTTATAATTAATTTTCTCTGACATTATGTACATCTTGCTGTTCAGTGCCCTTTCTTGTGACATATGTGCCAGGTATATTCATATTGTGTACATCTTGCTGTTCAGTGCCCTTTCTTGTGACATATATACCAGGTATATTCATATTTGTCTCATGGAGTTTTGTTTAGTCTCCTAATATGTATTATTAAGGGCAGGTAAATTCGAATCACTTCCAGGAAATCTCTCCCATGAATTTGTTTTTAATCTGCTGATCCATCCTCGTTCGTGCAGAGTCTAAGTTCCACTGATGTATATAGCCATCTGAAGCATATATCCGTTTGTTTTTTTTTAACCTAAGAACGTTCGTCTGCTTTCCCTCGACATATCAGGTTTGTTTATTTTTCCCGCCAGAAATCTGTGTGGGTGTTATATTCCAATAAGTCTCGTGACCCATAATATTAAATTTACATTAACCCCATAGTGACCACAATAACAAACCACGATGGACAAAGGACAACATAATAAACTCACTTATTCTGATAACCAAGTAAACCAAAACTTTAATTAAAACCCTAACAAGTTTATATGACTGTGATCTTGCCCCTTTGTTCAAAGAGGCAAAGAATTGGGCTTTAGACTGAATTTTTTGGCTTTATAATGGATTATTCCATATATGAACAAAGTCCACACATGGGTTTAGGAAATATCTGAAATTGAAAATCTTTTGATTCAAAACCTAAAGAAAACGTATGCATGATAATGTCATTGACTTCATGGTCAAAGCGGTAAGATCATTTTTGTAATATGTGATTTGAATATATGAAGTGGTTTAAAAAATAGATGCTAATAAAACGTTTTTTCACCGATATCTTAACAAAACATTTAACGCCACTTGCAAAGTGGCTTATATGTCTCTCTTCCCAATAACCTGGTCTCAACGATAATATATATGTATCTCTCTCTCTCTCTCTCTCTCTCTCTCTCTCTCTCTCTCTCTCTCTCTATATATATATATATATATATATATATATATATATATATATATATATAATTCCGCTTAACAGCATGACGAGTATTCTTTTAATTACAACTAGCTATGAGTGTAGGTGTGCATATAAAAGAATAAAAGAATGTATAAATATGTCTGTGCGAAACTTGTGGTCTCATCTTCAGAGCGCACAGTTGCTTCTGTCGAAACCCTCTACTACCACAATATAATTTTTGCAAGAATCTTGCGGAAATGTATGTTCTTGATTTGGCAACATTTTCCAAGGATTTCGCAAAAGAACAGAAGTATGGAAGTTTCGGGTTTTGTTCGAGTAGATCGAGCACGCTGGATTTTAATTCACTGCGTTTTGTTTTCAGTCAAAATCAGCCATAAACTTATTTGAATCTGAACTCAAAACGAAGCTGGCACTTGGTTATAACGGCTGGTGCATGCAATGTCAACAAGTTTTTTTTTTCCGCCACTGTTTATTATTTGAGAGATCACTTGTAGCTGTCACCGTCAGAAAAACTGATAAGGGAGTGACGGTTGTTGACCTAACTGGAAAACACAGACGGTTTAGGACTTGTAAACAAAGCTATAATTGGGGCTAGATTTTCTAGACAAATGCATTACACTTCCGGCGGTCGTACGATACTGGCTTGCCAACTGGCCTATCAGAAAGGAGATATAATAACCACGCCTTACTTATTAGCATAAAATCAAAGTACTTTATTTTGACACCTAACCATGAGAATTAGCCTTAATGGTTTAGTACATGCTGAAGATTTTTTCGGAAATAGTTCAAAAGTTTGTAATGTTTGACGAAATTGAATTTGTATGTGATACATAATGTCAGTCATATAGGTTGCGGACATTTGACCTGAAGGTCCGAGAAGCTATCAATACGTCAGTAAATCTAGCCTTTCCAAGCGATAGATTTATAGGTATCTGTACATATTAGGGACTGACATATGACAATACACTACTTGAGGCTGGTGTGGTGTTCGGGGTGCTCTGGGAGGGGTAGTACCTCTGGTAGGGGGGCATGTCGTGCTCTTTCGGGAGTAGCTCGTCCACCGTTGGTCCCCACCAGGCGTTCAGCTCTCACCTGTGGCTCCAAGAAGCTGTAGCATGCACAGCGGCCACACCACAGGCAACGGCTTCGACTGGCCGGCCAAACCAGGTTGAGGGTAGCCGACGGATTTCAAACCCTAGGTTAATTAGGAACTTTCCTACCCTTGCATGCAAAGCCAGCTTCGGCAGACTGGGCGGAAGAGATCAACTGTATGATCCAACGGCCAAGAAGGCGAATCTGCAAACGCTTTGTGGAGAGCGCAGGGCATGACTAGGCACTGAAGACGTCATGGCCATTCAATGCAGCCGAAGTAGTAACCAGCCGTGACGAATCTTCGTACCACTGGGTCCCAACTACCAAGGCCGAGAGAGTGAGGCTGTCTCTGTGCAAAGGCTGTTTCACTTAAATCTCCTTCACGCACAGGTTATGTTGTGCACTCATCATCCAGCATCATCACACTCATCATCACCTACCAAAGTCCTACGGCGATGGGCGACTGGCGAAGCAACAGGTGGAGATGACCACTGGGAGTTGTAGTCAGAGACCTGCACGTAGGCGGCCCTTGGACAAGTGGTCGCTCTGCTCTGTACCCAGGGCAGCGGAACAGTTCGGCAGCATCCAGGGCGACTGAGCAGACCTTTTTAGGACAGCGCTGCTCACCCTGTATAGGGAGGGGCCTAGAAAAGGTGGCCTAAAAAATAGCCTGCCCTTCAAAATCTGGCCAGCTTGCCGCGGCTGGCAAGATCATCCACATCTGCGGTCGAAACCAAGAAAGAAAGAAACTTATTATTGGAGCATGGAACATCCGTACTCTTATGGACAAAAAGAACGTAGCAAGACCTTACAGGAGAACACCCCTAATTGCTAAGGAGCTTTCAGGCTACAGTATCGACATTGCGGCCTTGAGTGAAACCAGGTTCGCAGAGGAGGGTTCTCTGACGGAGCTTGCAAGCGGCTACACCTTCTTCTGGAAAGGAAAAGCCCAAAACGAAGACAGGATCCACGGAGTCGGCCTGGCTGTCAAATCAAGCCTTCTGAAGCAGCTTCCGGACCTGCCTGTTGGTATTAATAACTCTGGGCCCCAAGAAGCGAACCCATCAAGACTGGTTCGACGAGAACAACGATGCCATTGAAGATCTGCTTGCCATAAAAAATAAAGCATTCATGGACTGGCAGAATGACCCAAACTCCATCCCCAAAAAAGACCGCTTCAAATCCTATCAAGCTGAGGCTCAGAGAGAAATCCGCAAGATGCATGACCAGTGGTGGGAAAGGAAAGCTAATGAAGTGCAACGCTATGCCGACACTAACAACTCCAAAGAGTTCTACAGTGCCATCAAGTCAATCTTCGGCCCTTCAAAGTCTGGTTCTGCCCCCTTGCTTGCTGCAGATGGCAGTACACTAATAAAGGACAAGGCTGGCATTAAGGACAGATGGAAAGAGCACTTTAGCCAGCTCCTAAACCTGCCCTCATCGGTTAGCCATTCTGCTCTTGAACAAATACCCGAACAGCCAACGCATGACCAACTGAATGTTCCGCCAACGACAGAGGAGTTGAGGACGGCCATTAAACAAATGAACTGTGGCAGGGCACCTGGTAAGGATGGCATCCCAGCGGAGGTGTACAAGGCTGTCAGTGAACAGACTCTAGAGGCATTCCACGATGTGCTAACCAGCATCTGGACGGAAGAGGAGATGCCAGACGACCTCCGCGACGCATCAATTGTAACCATCTATAAGAATAAAGGCACACGTGCGGACAGCAATAACTATAGAGGCATCTCCCTACTCTCCATAGCTGGCAAAATACTTGCTCGCCTCATTCTCAACAGACTTATCGCATCAGTGTCGGAAGATAACCTACCTGAGTCTCAATGTGGTTTTCGCCCAGACCGTAGCACTGCTGACATGATCTTCGCAGTAAGACAAGTCCAAGAGAAGTGCCATGAGCAGAACATGAATCTGTATGCCGTCTTCGTGGACCTGACGAAGGCATTCGACACAGTCAACAGAGACGCACTGTGGGTAATACTCAAGAAGCTTGGTTGTCCTCAGAAGTTTACCAACCTCATCCGGCTTTTCCATAATGGCATGACTGGAGAGATTCTCTCAGACAGTGAACCCTCTGAGAAATTCCCCATATCTAATGGTGTCAAACTGGGCTGTGTACTCGCTCCGGTGCTCTTCAACCTCTTCTTCACGCAGGTACTGCTCCACGCCATCCGTGACCTTGACCTTGGTATCTAAATTAGATATCGCCTGGATGGATCAGTGTTTGATCTCAGACGCCTAGCTGCTAAAACCAAGACGCTTGAAAGACTCATCACTGAAGCACTCTTTGCAGATGACTGTGCCCTCATGGCCCATGAAGAGATTCACCTACAGACAATTGTGGACAAGTTCTCTGAAGCCTCCAATCTGTTCGGACTCACAATTAGCCTAGGAAAGACAGAAGTCCTCTTCCAGCCTGCCCCAAACACTGTCCCTTCACAACCCTGCATCACCATCGGCGACACGCAGCTGAAGAATGTGGACAGCTTTAAATACCTAGGCAGCACAATATCCAATGATGGCTCCCTGGACAAAGAGATCACTGCGAGGATCCAAAAGCCAGCCAAGCACTCGGACGACTTCAAACCAAGGTCTTGCACACAAGGATATACACTTGTCAACAAAGTTGAAGGTGTACAATGCAGTTGTCCTGACGTCTCTCTTGTATGGCTGTGAAACGTGGACTGTATACCGAAGGCACATCAGTCGGTTGGAACAATCCCACCAGTGCTCCCTGAGAGCCATCATGAGGATCAAGTGGCAGGACCGAATCCCCAACCAGGAAGTCCTTGATAGAGCAAACACAACACGCATCGAAGCCAAACTGATCCAGGCCCAGCTTCGTTGGACCGGCCATGTCATCCGCATGGATCAAAACAGAATCCCAAAGCAACTGTTCTTTGGCGAGCTAGTCCAAGGCAACCGAAATCAAGGCCATCCTCACAAGAGGTACAAAGACATCCTCAAAACGCACATCAAATGGGCAGACCTTCAACCCCATCAGCTCGAGCTCGCTGCCTCAGACAGAAGTCACTGCGAGTCCTGACCAGAATAGCCAGTTCCACCTTCGAGGCTGACCGCCTCCAGCGTCTTGCTGCAGCCCGTGAGAGACGTCACAGAGCTGCGTCTCAGCCACCCCCTAGTACCGGTGTCCCATGCCCCACCTGCAACCGCCTTTGTTCATCGGAATTTGGACTCCGGAGCCACATACGCGTGCATCGTTGATGAGACTGCACAACATGTCTTCCTCGGCCCCCGAGAGACTACCAATTGATTGATAATAGTTTCCATGATTTTACAGATGTTGTTCGTAAGGGAGATGGGTCTATATGAGTTAATGTTATTCGGGTCTTTACCAGGTTTGGGGACCGGGATTACAATGGTTTGTTTCCATTTATCTGGTATTTTTCCGTTGGACCAGATCATATTCAATAGTTTAAGCATAGGTTTTGTTATGTTTTCTGGGAGGCTTTTATATATTGTATAGCCAATTTGATCTTCTCCCGGTGATGTGTCCTTTTTTGATTTCAATTCTGTTTCCCATTCATGAAGAGTGATGTCGCTGTTTAAGTTTGATGATTTTGAACCAAGATCTTTGAAAAGGTGTTCGAATTGTGTTTCTACTTTTGCCCTATGTTGCTGAAATTTTATAGTATGGTTTTTATTGCTGCTCATGTCGGTGAAGTGACTGGCCAGCTTGTCTGCTTTCTCTTGGTCGGTAATAGCCCCGGTAATTTTAGGAGCATTATTTTCTGTTTTTCCCCTAGTGGATTTAATTTTATCCCATACTTGCTTTGAGTTGGTTTTCATGTTTAGTTTTGAGCAAAATTTTTGCCAAGTCTTTTCTTTTGCTTCTTTAATTATTTGTTTGAGTTGTATTTCTTGATTCTTTTAGTTAATGAAGTCTAGGGAGTTACCTGTGTGTTTAAATCTGTTTAGTACTTTCTTTTTCTCCCTATGGACTAGTTTACATTTATCGTTCCACCATGGGACTGTTTGTTTAATTTGGGTACCACTTGATTTTGGAATGCTGTTATCTGCTGCTTCTTGAATGGTGGAAATGATGTTATCATAGTATTTGTTTACATCTTGGTTTTCTAATAGTATTGCGTTCACCTTAGTTAAGATGTCTGTGAATACTTGCCAATCAGCTTTGTCATACCTCCACCTGGGTTGCTTAGTGATTGGGTTTAACTGTACTGCTATCTGCAGGGTGATGATGATTGGGAAGTGGTCACTGTCGAGTGTATTGGCTTGCTTCACCCTCCAATCAATCATCTGTGCACGCTCGGGCGAGCATATGGTGAGGTCAATGGCAGAGAGTGAACCGTTTTCTGGGTTTGTTCTTGTTTTGACCCATCGTTAAGCATAGTCATATTGGATTCGGTTGTTCATGTTTCAGTCAGTTTACCTCTTATATCTCTTCCATCCCCCCATCCCCCCCCCCCAGCTCACTGTGATCTTTAAAGTCCCACAGATAACAGTGTCTTTAATATTATGTTGAGTAAGCTGTTGGTATGTAGTTAAATTTATGGGGTTCTCACTCCCTCCTGGGTCGTATATGTTTATTATTTGAATGTGTTTGCTCCCGTGTTGACTGTAATTGATTGGAGCTCGAAAGTTTCGCTGCTACCTTGTATGGTTGGAATTGTAATATTGGTAGTGTTTGTTAGAGCTTCTTTCACGAATATTGCGAGGCCCGCACCCTTTCTCCCGTTAGTTCGATTTTTAAAAAAGCCAGGTGAGTAGCCTGGAATCGTGGGTGGATGATTTGGGTTTTCCGGGAGATGTGTCTCTTGAATACAAATGATGTCAGGTTTTGGAACTTGTTCATTTATTTTACGCTTGAGTTCGGGGAGGTTGCTTTTGATTCCCCTACAGTTCCATTGCCATATAATTAAATTTCGCTTGGTTATATCATCCATGTTTTTGTTGGTCGTTTATATATTATATGCTCATATTACGTTTTTAAACACTAGATTTTGGGGGGTCGGAGATGTTTTTTAATTGTCCATTTTATTGACTCGAGTAAGTTCCCTATTGTTTGCGGTTTTTCGTTTGTTATATTTATGATCTCCGCCGCTAGATCTTGTATCATTGATAGAGTGAGAGATATTATTGTATTATCTACAGGTGGGCTGAACCTTTTTGCATTGTCAGTGATAGTTTTGGTCGTGATTCTTTGTTTCCTTAGTTTCTGTTTTTTTGACGTTAGTTTGGGTTTTTCTATTTTGGGGCTGCTGTTTATTTTCTGTTTTTTTAATATATTTTATTTGGGGTAAAATCCTATTTGCAGTCTGAGTTTATTTCTTTATTTCTAAAATTTTGTTTTGGGGGGTTTACTGAATTTGGTGTGGTATTGATGTTTTTGGTTATATCTGTAATTTTCTTGGCTACATCGTATGGGAGTTATTTTGTGTTCATTATTTCTATTGTTTGTTTTTCTTTAATGGTGTATTGACATTCTGTTGATCTTGGTAGGTGTTGTCCTTGGCAGTTAGCGCATTTGGCGGTTGTTCTATTACATTTCCCTTTATGTTGTCCCCCGCAGTGTTCACATTTTGTGGGGTAGCGACATTTATGCGCACAGTGGCCCCAATGTTGAGTTTGTTAATGTATTTTTCTAGCCGGTAGTATTTTCTATAAGGGCCTAGTCTTAACAACGGTTGTAGGTGTGTTTTGGATTCTAGATTCACTACGTTTGTTTCAATCTTTTTGTGGTTTTTGATTTTATAGGCTTTGTCTATGTTGGTCCCATTTTCTCTAGGTTTTTTGGTTAGCATATTTATGTACATTCCTTTATCAAGCCCTGTCAGTTTTAGTACTGATTTGAATGAAGTGGGCTGGGGAGTAGTTGCAGTAGTAGTGCCTTTTGAGTTTTCGGTTGTGTTGCTCTTACTGGTTTTGTTGTGGCTTTATTTGTGTTTTCTGTTTTGAGCGAGAGGGTTGCCCGTTTTGTATTGAACCTTTTTGATTGAGTTATGCCATTCTACTTTGACTTTTATGTGGCACATATTTTGCTACTTGGTTTAGTGTGCTACATTGGACAATTATATATCTGGTGTTAGGTCGGATCAAAGTGAAATGACCTTGGTGAATTTTAAGGAGTGCTCCTGTAATGCTGTTTATGCTTAAGTTAAGCAGTGGACTGGAGTTACTGATTATGAATAATGTGTGTTCCAGTGAGTGGAATTTGGTTTTGATTTTGTTGTGGTTGTTTTGATTGTTGGGGGTTTCCTGATTTACTTTATGGCTGTCGTTTTTTGTTATTGAGTGTTTTGTTTTCGTTGGTAGTTTGCCTTTCCCTTCGTATTCTTTGAGTTCTGTGGGTGTTCCTGCTCGTTGTGTTGTTTTCCTTAGTTTTCTTTTTTTGAAGGAGTTTATTTGTGGTGTTTATGGAGGCATTGGAAGGGCCTGCGGTTTGGCTGTGATGGAATTATGCTTTTTGTTCATATTGGTTGCTTGGTTTGTTTTGTTTCACTTTATTTGCTTGATTTGTATTTCTTAGCGTGTTTCCTTTCTTATTTGCTGTTGATTTTTGGCTATTGGGGTTTTCTGAGGTGTTGTTTATTTCTTGTTAATTTTGTTGTACCCACGTTGGGTTAATTTGTTGTGTTGAATTTTGTTGGGATTGTGTTAAGTTTGTTTTGTGATTGATTTGTGGAGTAATCTGGAAGGAAATGGGTTTTTTGGTGGGTGTTAGTCTTAGTGGGGTGAAGAGTTGCTGGTTTTTAGTTTCTTCGCGACCCATTGGTAATTTGTCGTCAAGGATTTCTTGTTCATATGATTTATCTGAGTCTTTGAAAGTGACCGATGAGTCCGCGCTTGGTTCTAATTGTGGAATTAAGTGTAAGCTAGCAGGGGAGTGAGTTTTGATGTTAGGTGGTGTTTCTACAAGTTGGCTATGGTGTTCCATGGGGACTGTATCGTCGAGTAATTCAGCTTCGTATGTTTTATTTGTGTCCTTAAAAGGGACCGGCGAGTTTTCGTTTAACTCAACTTGAGTTGATTTGTTTGCTCTAGCAGGTGAGTGAGTCCTGTAGTTTTGTAGTGTTTTTACTAGCTGCCAATTGGAATGGTCATTACTGCAGTTTAGTACGGCTATGTTTTGAGGTGGGGGGTTAGTGGATCCCTGAGTTTGAGTTTTCTGGTTATAGTCCTTAAATTTTTGGTCCAGAGAACTTAGTGAGTTATGCCTCCTGGCTAGATATCTCCTTTTGTTCATTGATGCTTTGTTGATCCCATTTAGCAGTGACAGATTTGATATTTGAATTTGGATCTACTTTAAGGTTTTTGTTAGGTTTTAGGTTGTTTTGTATTTTATGGTTTAGCTATTTGAATAAATTATTTATGATGTTGAGAGCAGAAGGAAATAATTATAGAAAAATGGTTAAGGTGTGGCGTTGATGAAAAAATCCTTTAGCTGACAATCTTACAGAGGCAATCTAGCGTGCGTGAGTATTTATAAGGAGTGTGCCCAGGCATATGCTAGTTTGTGACCTAGCACCTGTTTCAGGGATTTGGTGCAAAAATGTTAGGGTTAACTTTTAGATTAGATTTTAGATCAATGAAATGAAAAATGGTGTTCGTGCAGATATCATTTAGAAGAGAATCTCAGAGCGGTTTACTAGTGTTTGTTAAACGTATGAGGACTCATCCCAGGTAAAGCTGGTATGTTACCGAGCACCTGTTTGTAGATATTCGCGCCAAATTTACACCATGGAGTTATTAATGTAACTTAATAAGATAGCGAGTATGGTTTAATTTGTTAGTTGTTTAGAAATAATTAACAATAATAATATAAACAGCACAGAGTAGTTTAGCCAAAAGGCTTAGTATGAATTTCGTACCTATTTAGTTGATCTTCCTTTGTTATGGAGTAAGTTCCTTTGTTTGTTCGGATTAAAGATGGCGGCTATCCTCGGTTCCTTTGTTCTTGTTCTATTTTGTGTTGACGGCTAGGCGGGCTGCAAAGCGGGCTGCTAATAGTTCCTCTGTTGTTTCTGTTCCCTGAGATGTTGATCCTTGAGGTGTTACTCTGACGGATTTGGCAGACAAAACGAATTGCACCAGACAACGCCACGATACAACTTGCACGTCCGATGGTTGCGACAGCCATGCTTGTGTGGGGATGATGACGATGATCGATGATGATGACGATGATGAACAAATAACTGCCGAACGCTCCTGTTTATATCCCTGAAGCATGGACGTGAAGAAAAACACCACTTTACACAAAAACTAACAATACCCACACCACAACCACAACATGGAACGCGCGGACCTAAAAGAAACACTCAGATCTACCTTTTACCTACAAATACACTTTATTACCATCCATACATACAACCGTACAACACACACACACACACACACACACACACACACACACACACACACACACACACACACACACACTATCTTACAAAGTCGGGGAAATGAATAAAAAATTGAAACAAATCACAGACACCCTTTTCTCAAAATATAACATTTTTTATTCAACCAACAAATAACCAACATATAAATATCAACACATTTTTTTAAATAACAAACTTTTGACAAGACTGACAAAGTTGTGAAGTCAAGTTAGACATCAAATGATGGAGGTCATTTGGCTATTGATGTACACAACCTTTCCTAGCTAAAGACAAGAGGTATCGTGGGGAAAGTAGACGGCTACCCAGTGGGTTCCTGGGAGATGACTGTCGTCCGTGTTGATGACATACAGTTGATGGTCTTTAGGTTTGCGATGAGGGGAAGTTTATTTTTAGAGAACACGAAAGGATTCCAAGGAGCTGTGTACGAACTGTTTTACAAAAGGTAATAGAGTTCCCAGGTATCCATTTTTTCTTGTTTCAAACGTGATGATAAGTCATCAGTTTAATCCTGACCTTTTGTTTGAAAATCTCTGTCAAGTAAACGTCTACTAGCTTCGTCTTCGTACTCTGTGCCTAGACAGCTTCGATGCGACGGATCTCCAGAGCAGTCAGTGGAGGAGAGGAATGGTAACACAAGTCTTTATACCACTGATGCAACACTACTTCTTCCGAGATGAGACCGCAAGTGGCATCCAAGTGGCTTCTTGACTCATCATTAGACATTTATCGTGTTGAATTTGACTGGGATGATCGTTTTGACATCCATAGCAATCTTTCTTGGTCAACCCTGTAATTGTTCCTGCCAGGTGATTGGCAACACAGGAGACTAAATGTAGTTCTTGTTCTGGCCATCTGGACATCACCATCACCTCTTTGGCTTTGTCTTTTGGTTCTGCTTCCAAGATATCCTCCCATTCCATCTCCAAAGAGTATCCACCATTCAAAGAATGATAAGAATCTTCAGTAGCTTCTAATAGTCTAGAATTACTTCTCTCAAACTGTTCACTTCTAGAGTGTTGTCGAATACGGCATACAAGATGACGTTCACTGTCTCGGTTAGCGCTTCTGCAAACTAAAGTTCCGCAGGCAGTTGACCTGACTTTATAAGGTGGAAATGTCCCTCGTCGCTGCCTTGGTCTGGAGTGAAATCAAAAGCCCACAAAGCTTAGCCTCCTGTATAATCGTCACATGAAATGCCGTGGCTGGTGTTGGTCCCTAACTGGCAAGCGGCTTCTTACAGGGACAAGTACCATCTCAAGTAATTCTTCTGGGCAAAGTTAGGTTCGAAGGGTGTGGTACACATGGTCTTCCCTTCGCGACTGACTTCGATCTTGGACACCCTATAGTGTTTAAACTGGAAAGGACTGGCAGTCACGGAACCGCTGAGGACTTTGTTGCTCACGATACCAATAATTACACGTTTGGGTAACTGTCCTTGAAACAGATGATCTTCGATTTTGGATCGGAGTCCAGCAGCAATGGTGAAGGTTTTCACTTCCTCACGTCGTATCGGATACTTGGCGGTCGTTCTGCTCAAAGTGTGACTGATGTCGTTTCCCACTTTAGGTAACACTTCCACACGTCGCACGTCGACTCTGGCTTCTTGGATGATGGTTTCGTACTCTTTGGCATTGGCCATCAAGAAAAAAAAAACGGTACTGCTGAGATTCATTCTCAGGCGTATATCCCCTCCGTCAGCAAATACTTTTCTTGCAACCACATGTCTTAACGCAAACGATCCATCAGTTCTAAACTACGTCCTTCAAGGATTTTCTTTCGACGGTCGTTAAAGCCCACATTGTGAGGATCGTCAGCTGCTGTCACGACTGTGTCGTTAAACTTGTTGTCGCCTGTTGTATCAGGTTTCCACGCTACGCAATCACCCAGATGAATACTCTTGGCATCTTTCCCGTACGTCAAGAGATTTTCTAGGTACGCTTGGTAAGGGTAAGTATCCATGCTGCTGCTGACCAGTTTGTTATTCAAGTACAAATCCACTTTGCCGAACAAGGAATTCATAAAATTGTTGACGGGAGCTACTCTGGCATCGGCTCCCAGAGCGGTGTCGTCCGTTTAAATCACTTTGACTTTCAAATACAAGTAACCGTTATTCAGATCGATGTAATCTTCGAGCTGTCATTTTATTTCAAATTCGATGGGGGCTGAGGTCGTCAAAGAAGAGATGGGATGAAATTCTACCCATCGGGATTCTTGCATCATCATCATAGTGGGTGGCATGGCAAACAGATCTAGTTCCGACTTGGAACATTCACATGACGCTCGGTGCATCATTTTTTCTGTTTAATAATCAAAAACGTCTAATTCTCTGTCGGATCTTCATTTCTTCGTCTTTCTAGGCCTGTGTGTGTGATGTCCTTTGGAGAGGTGTCTTCGTCGTACATTTATAGCTCCAGTACATTGATAGGAGTTTCTCGTCGGCCCAAAATGTCTTTTCCAGTATAAAGGAATATAGTTTTGCCTGCTCTCAAGAAGGCTTCTTTGGCGTTTTGTTTGTGGATGATGACATTTTGGAGAAATTTGTTTCCATGCGTCAGAGCGGCATCTTTCAAGGCGTGCAATCATCGTGTCACCATAGGCTTCAAAACCGTGGCTACCGAACGAAACGTAGATTTCAGCATATCTCCTAAACCATGTCCTTGCTGTCGAGCGACTCCTCGGTACACAGGATACATTACTTACAAAGCGTTAGAGACTTTTTCTTTGGAGAATGGAATATTGCCACTGTTGAAATGCTACTTACTGACGGACAAATAATGTGAATGTACAAATTTGCGGTGAACGTGATAAGTGTTTCCACCTTTCTCGTCATTCCCTGTGAGAGAATCCACTTTGAAAGGAATGACGCGCAGTAACTGCGCGGTTGTGTGTCCCACAATGTTATACTCCACCACATCAGAGTACACAAAAATCAAATTTAATCCTTGGTTCAGTCCTACAGGGTAACGAAAAAACCTCGAAAAATTCAAGTTTTTTTTCTGATGGGTGCCATGTTGTTACGCGTGACCGTCTTGAGTTCTCCACACAAAATGTCAAACAATTCAGGACAAATGTGATGGACAATGTTTTGGCATCCGAAAATTGCATCAGCAGGCGACGTGCCAATTTATGGATGACCTGATGTAATTTGGCTGTGAACCAGCACAAAGTATTGTGGGGAAACATATCCATGGAACTGTCACTGTGTAAAAATTTAAGTAAAATTGGTTATTCATAATTCTAGAGTTCTAATGTCCGAGGGGTCACTTGAGTTAGAGGAGTGTCTAAAAAGGGTTGTTATTGTTGTGGTGGTGACTGTTGGGAGAGAGACTGGTGTTGGTCGCAAGGCTCCCGTTGCTACCGGAATATTTCAGTGAAGGGTTGGGGAGAAGGTAACCGATGCAACCGCTCAGTCAGATGGTCCACAACTTCTTGTCTCCTTCTTGCAAATTCAAATTGGCAATGGCAGCACCGATGAAACCATACACCATAAAGATTCAGCAGAAAAAGACAATTTGCGTTTTAGGCACACGTTCTCTGCACCACTCCCTCAAGGGTTGCTTTTGTAGATCTTGCAGAGAAGAACTCGGAGAAGGAGTGGTCACTGTTGTTGTTGAGGCTGTGTTTAAGTGCATAATGGTCACATCTTTTTATAGTCGATCACTTGCGAAGCATCGATCCAAAAATAAAACTGGGAGGACATCCTTTCCAGAGCGTTTCGCCTTCTTTGACACGTCGTTTTCTAATTTGACGTGTTCTTTGATCGAGAATGCGTCCTCCGAGTTGCACCAACATCTTTTTACTTTGACTAATGGGGATTTTCTTTCGAACCATTTGGCGAAGAACGTGTCGATGATTGGCGAAGCGTTCTTTCTGATGTTGAGACAAAGGTATCGTTCCTTTCAACATATTCAAACAACTTTCGCACACGGTATCGACGATGTCTTTCGAGGCTATTTGAATGAGTTGTTTTCGCACGGGTGGAGGAGCTTTGAACAGAACGGACAACACGTCCCAGTGTTAAGCTAAACGAGGAGGTAGTCCGTTCTTTTTCTTTCCTTTATTGGTAAGAGGGTGGTGGTGGTGTGCATTTCTTTTAGGTGACATCAGGAGCAAAAATACACTGAAATCCATCGCTCGACACGCGTCCTTTTATCTTTGTTTTTGACTGCTGGTAATAGGCCAGGAATACTTTTGTGAAGCTGTCGTAACAAAATGGGCATACAAAATCCTCCACTTTGGTTGCTCGTCTCTTTCTTTGGAGGATTGGGTCTTTTCTTGGGTAGGTGTCGATGCTTGGCTAAGCGTTGTTTCGGATGTAGGGTCAAACGACGAGACTGTCCTTTTCTGTTTCATTTTTGAACACGAGAACGACGATGGTGGTGGTGTGGACTTCTTGCAGGTGATATCTTTTTCCGTTCATCAGCACAAAAGTACTGATACCCATCGTTTGCACCAGGTCTCTTTTATAGTGGTGGAATGTGACACCACTGATTGTCGGTCCGTCATATCATTTTCATGGCAGGCATCCCCTGATATTGAGGGGTTCGCAATGGACTAAATCGGGACAGTTCTTGCTTGGATAAATCCAGTAAACTCTGTACCATACCAGATCTTTCTTCGACTTTGATTTTGGGATAGGGTGCTTCCTGTAGCAGCGGCTGCTGAGGTTAAAGAGGAGGAGGGTGTCACCGCCGAAGGAGAAGTTTCTGGAGACACGGGTTTCCATTTTTCATCAAATTAGGGAAGACAGATGTCATATGAGGTTTGGATGGCATCACTAGCAACGGCGAGGTGGAAGAACCTAAGGCTACTGGAGTCACGGTCACCGTCAGGTCGTGGCTAGGGGATGTAAGGTTGCGACAGGGGCGCAGCGCCTCTCTTGCGGGAAGAAAACTGTTTTCTGGCGTCTTTTCTTGGGACTTTTCTTTCTCTGGGGATATGACCTGATCTAGACACCACTGCTCTTATTGGGAGTGGGGTTTTTCTTTGGTGTGACTTTTGGGGCATTAGGATCCCATTTCAAGAGGACTGAATGAATGATGACACCTCCTAGAGAACCGCTACCACCAGGTTTCAAAATGATTTGCTTTTTGGTTTCAGTGTTGATGCGGGGATCTGCCAGTTGCGTCAAGGCTACTTTCGGTCAAAAAAGCGTTTGATTTGATAAGGGATGTGAACGATGCCTTGAAGTAATTGACGTGCTGTCACCGTAAACCATCGTATGACTTCTCTGAAACTGGCTTCTAAGACACGAGGACGTAGTTGTAGATTATTTCGCGGCTGATGCGTACAAGGGACGAATCAATTTGATGGGAAGATGAGACTTAAGTGTCGTAATGTTGACGATGTGTGAGATAGGCAAAAAGTCGAGGTTTTATAGATTTTTGAAACTGACGAGGACGTGTACACGACATGCCCTCCGTCTTGGCACCAGTGGTGAAACAAAGGGACACGAAATCGCAAATAATCGGTGCAGTGGGTTTTAAATCCACTAGTAAATAGGTGTGATGGGTTTGAGTGCCATCGTGGTACTGATGAGTCAGCCAAGGTGTTCCTAAATGTTTGGCTAACACTTGCACTTGTGATTTATCTCTAGAGTTTTTAAACAAGACCACGTAATGAGCATTGAGACTAATGGTACGAAGGGCTTTACTTTGTTGAAACGAAGTTTGGGTAATGTGAATGACACTGGCATTACGGTGATGACCTTTGCGTGTAAACCAGTTTAATTTCTTCTTCGTCTTCTCCTAAAATGTCGTCGAAGATGACCAGATGTGTTTGACTGGGGTCAGACACGACTCCTCGTCTTCGCGACGAATACCTTCCACAAACACGATGGAATTTCCATGACTTTCTCGCAGGAGGTTGCATGCCAATTGCTACTCTTTGTAACACCACACGATACGTTGAGGTGGACGATCGATCAAATGATTTTTCTTTTCGATCGAACGTTTGACAAATTCTGTATTGCGTGAACCACTCGGTCCAGCAATTAACATGTTAAAGGGATGACGAAGATACAAGTCTTCCCAACTAGCACGATCTAAGTTTTCGTCGATGACTTTGAAAGTGGAGGAAGAGGAAGCAGAGACAGCAGAGGTAGCCATAGTAAAGGTGATGTCACTTTTGAAACTAACACAGACAAGACAAGAGTTTTTATACTTTTCTCAGGACACGTTTATTCCAAAATTTTTAGAATTGAACACAAAAGACAAAAATATATAAAAGCCAAATGGTTAAGTACATCGACATTAAAACGATTAAAGTGGACTACAAACATGTCACTGCACAATATTTTTTGTGACCAAGGTGTGGTGTGCAAGGGACACTGAGTAATGTTCTTGGAGCCTATACACCATTCGGCACAGTCTCACAGGGATCCTCCCGGAATGGCTTTTCGGGGTGTCCATGTCAATGACAGTCCTGTCCTGAATGGAGTGGTTTTCCTCGGTCGTAAAGAGTCCACAAGAAATCGGCTGGTAAACAAAATCAGTTCTCGTAAAAAGTGTTGGTAATCCACCACAGACTGAATATTGTCATTGACATATGTTGTATCACTAATGATAAAGGCCGTGGCATCGTATCAAGTTTGTATGCCTCTTTTTTGTCGGAGGAAATAAATATACTTTCTGCACAGAGTTGATCGTAATCCAGTGGCGAATCTAAATTGTTTAGTCACTAACTTGCACACCACACACCGTACAGAAGTTTCCTCTTCAACAAAGATTAGATTGTGCCAAAGATTTTGGTAACACTCTAACTCTTCCTCTGGAATTCGTTGCAGTAAGTCTACATGGTAGTAAATAGACTCAGTAGCAAACCAATCCTTCTGGTCATTGAGTAGTTGATCATTGTCTGACCACTGGAATGCTTTGATCAGAATCAGTCCACTTATAGCATTCAGATACCAGTGGTTCAAACATCGGTGACGTAAGAGATGGAATTGTTCTTCGAGTTTCACTTGTAATTTGACGAATTCTCGGTAAATGCGTTCTCTCAACTCCACAGGCAAACCATGAATGTTCTCTTGTAAAGTATCCATGAAGAGATTACTGGGGTCCCATTAAAGGTAGGTAGTTAAAGTGCGGAGACCACTGAACATGTTCCAGGTAAGCCGAATCTTTCTGCTCCCACTCGTTAAGTTGCACACCACAAGTGAAGCTCTTGATTTTATCACCTTCGCCCAAATAGACAAATCCAGCTCTGGCTAGTTTTTCAGGGGTAGGTCCTCCCAGATATTTGGGCCCCTTTCCTTCGAACGTTTGGAATCGACTTTCAAAGTCGCAGGATCCACACATATGCACAGGCAACGAATATTCTTCTTTCACGGGTTCATTTCAATGAAGAGGTGGTAATACATTAAATAGTTTGCACAGGCATAGATGACATCCGTAGGGTAGTAACTGCACAATAGTATGACGTTGAGGATAAAAACCAGTAAAGTGATAAGGTGTGACGTAACGAATAGCATCGCTTTCGCATTCGTCAGGTTTGACACGCACAGTATTACTTTTCGTGGTAGGTGTAGTACTAGTAGTAGTGATAGCGAAGTTCCAATGATGTTGTGCTGAATCGCTCAGTTCACAGCGTACGGCATAGATGCAATCGCAAAGCACAGCATCGCACTCCACTTGAGAATGATTGAACTTGAATTGTATCTGTCTGAAAGTATTCATATTTCTAGCTTAGCTTTTCAACTATCGGTCTCGGACGTTTTCCCTTTTTATAAGAAGACCAATATCAGCGTGTCCGTGCGGTAAAGTGAAGTGGTTGGGAAGTCGCACTCGCTTCTGGTACACGATTTGATACAGTTTTGTTCTAATGGTTAACTGACGATTTGGCGTGTGGGTAAACGCACAATCTTGTGAGGTTCGGAGGTGGTCACTTTATAATGTTGACCCTCTCCAGAGTTCAACGTTTCTTTCAGCACGCCAAAATTTCACCACTTGACTGGTGCAATAATTTAGAGTCAATTCTTTCACTTTGCAGTCGGTGTATACTTTTCCTTGTTTGTCCCGGTATTGGCAGCCGTAATTTTTGGGACCGCCACTAGCAAAACTTAGAATCTTGTTGTTGGGTTGCTCGTCTGTCCAGGATCTTTAACGGTCTCCTTCGATTTCAGGGTGACGGTGACCCAGGCGATCGATGTAGATCCAACTGTCCCTATCAAAATACAGCACTCGATCTCCTAACTGGTATAAGGATTGGTACAATTTTAACGAGCATGCACTGTCACGTAGGCTACAATGATGACATTTCCAAATTTGTCGGCCTGTACAAACTCCAGTTCTTCTTCGTAATTGACGAGGATCAAGTGCTCACGAATGACGTCCAAGTGTTTCATGTATTTGGTTTTGTCGTGAATCATCTGGAAGTAGCGGGAAGGTTCTGTCAGATCCTTCGTCTTGGGTAAACACGGTCGTTGTGCCATTTTTCCCCACAAAAACTTCAACGTCACTTTAGCTAACGATCGCCTTCCTTCGTTTTTCTCGATGTGATCTAACGTGATGCCTTCTTGCTCAAAGTATTTCTCTTTGAATTTCTCTTGGTCTTCCGGAGTGTGGCAGCAGGAAGGATAGCCGCTAGCTTCTTGTTTCAGTTTCAAAAAGGCATTTACGTAGTCTGCGAAAATGCCTTGAGTCTCGTCGCCCTGTTGGTACTGTTCTGTCTTGGGAAAATGGTAAACTTCGTACACTTCTAACAACTGTTATTACCAGGT
The DNA here is from genome assembly GCA_016617855.1 of Megalonaias nervosa. Classification (NCBI taxonomy): domain Eukaryota; kingdom Metazoa; phylum Mollusca; class Bivalvia; order Unionida; family Unionidae; genus Megalonaias; species Megalonaias nervosa. Next base: position 20,860 of record JAECUM010039780.1, on the reverse strand, counting down.
CCAGAGCTTTGACAATTCCACTCTGACCCACATTCCTGTCAAATCCCCGTTCTTCCTGAGTGTGACAAAAATGTTGGTCTTGGTTGCACGTTTCGGCACAAGTACGACACAAGGGAAACATCAGTTTTCCTTGGCAGTGGTGAGGTAAAACGGGATGGTACAAGTCCGTGGGAGGCAAGACTTTACATTTAATCAATCCTTTGTATTGTCTAATGTTGTCCACGTCAATGTGTTCCGTCAACAATTGTGGGTGACCTACAGGAAAGTTACGATATTTGCACAAGTAAGGGTACACATGTCCGAGTATTTGATTTCGTCTCCTTTCTCCTCGTCAGCGTGGTACAGTAAACAGGTGGCATTCTTCCGTCCTCCGTACAAACTATTCCGTGGGTTCAGAGGGTCCACCCACTTGTAACTTTCCACGATGCCTTTAAACTCGGGATCGGTTTTCAAACTGTGGTCGTTCTTGTGTTCCCCCATTTCCAGTATTTGGTATCCTTGCTGTTCTAACTTCAAGTGACGTTGACCAAGTGGCCCCCTACTAGTCTTCCATTGTACATTGTAAAAACTGATTTTTGGTGTACCGTTGAGAGTAGCAGATCGGACATCCGTGAAATAAGAAACCGTTTAACTCTTACACGATATTAGGGTTTTCTAAGTCTCAGAGATCGACTGAATACGTTCTGATAGGTCTTTGCGCCTCCTCCGTTTCGGGCATGTTGGATCCATTTGCCTTCCTTGTCGCACAAGTAATGCAACCAGAGCAGAGCTTTGACCGAGTATTGACGTTTGACAAAATTGGTCGTTGAGGGCGTATGGCAGCCAGGGTCTTCTCCGGCATGAATCGTTTGCGGTACACTAAGGAACACGCTTTGGCAATGGTGCAGGTTTTTCTCAAAGAATCGATCCCTCCGTGCTCCATGAACAATTCTCGAAATTTTCCGCAGCAGCGCCGTAAAATGTCCACGTCTGATCGACAATATTTTAACATTTCTTCCTGAAAGTCTTCCCGAAAGTCGAAGGGCTCCAGGGCGTGAGTTTGGTACCAAGCGTAGAAAGCTTCTCATTATTCGGTGCGCATGTTGTCGGGGTCGTAGTAGTGTGTATCAGGTAAATGGAGTAGAACGGTATGTTGATTGACTTCGGTATTGAAAAAGTGCGGAAATAGCCTTGGCCATCTCTGTCATTCCAAATGTTTTAGGCATTCGGCTTAACGACATTGTCAAATAATCCATCGAATCTTTAAACTGCACTTGTCCCACTTGCATGAAAATCAGTTTCGCTCCGTTCAAGGTCACTTTAGGACGTTCGGTGCTTTGTTCCGTATAGTATTTCAGAAGAAACTGTCCATCGTATCCTGAGAAATTTTCATCCATCACCGTGGCATAACGATGACAATCTCCGTAACGATCGATGTCCTCTTGGCTTCATGTCTCGTCGATAGGGTTTCAGATCCATAGGTCGAAATCGGCCAGCGTGTTAGGTCCTAGGAAGATTTTTTTCACATCCTGCAGAAATCTTGCTAAAGTGAGGACAATGGCAAAAGATAGGTTCTTGGGTGCACTTCTCGCACGCTCGATGAGCTACGCAGAAATTAGGAATGTGAATGTCAGTCTTTTGCATGCATTCGAATCAAAAAATATGATATCCCCTTTCGTCTGGTAATCTTTTTTCCGCTCCTCCTGTTGGGGTTGGTATTTTTGAATGTAGCATTCTTGTTCCAAGTCCACGAGTTGGTGACAAATGTGACACAGTTTCATTCCTGCACAAATGTGTGCCTTGGCATTATTGCTACGTATAACTTGTCCACAAGTAGGACACATTCTCAGGAGCTGACCAGCACTTTTCTGCTGTGAACAATGCGTCTTCAGATGCTCTTGGTAGCAGGCTGGGCTGACAAAAATTTTCTGACAAGCTGGGCAATGCAATCGTTTTCTTCTACGCCAAGACAGGGCTTAGAGGCCATAAATCCCTTATATTTCTAACCACAATGTTTGTGTTGCTCTCGATTGTTGTAGCCATGATCACATTTCTTACAATAATAACCCTATCCGAGGAATGCTGTGATACTGGTAACGGTATCATAATGTTCATCGTAATGATAGACGTGAATGTATTTTCCGTCTTTGAACTTTTTGCCTCGCAATAACAGAAGTCCACGCATTTATTGAGGGTGCACATTCAATTTGTAGAATGGAGCCAAGACGTCTTGCAATGTTTGCTTTTCATGAATGCCACAAGTGGTGTCTTTGGATAGGTCACCTTGCTGTAATAGGAGTTCTGCTTCTCTTCGTTGTTTGGTTCGGTCCGATCATTGAATAGTTTTCCAGGCTCTTTTCCATTCTGCAGTGTCGTTCTTATCGGGATACGTTCGTCCTACGACGATTGCACGGGCTAAACACATCTTGTCCTGAGGGTTGTTATTTTCGATGAAGCTACGCTTCATGCTGCGAAGGTTGTCCACCAATAACACTTTTTTTGCATTGTCCGGTCCCTTTGGGAAGAGAAACGTGGGCCATGTACAGTGTTGCTTTTCCATCGGTGACTCGAAACTTGTCGTTGGATTGCTGAACGTGTTGAATCTTTGGAAGGTGTCAATTCTGCTGCGCTGCTAAACTCGATCCAAACCGTGGACTTGAAACTGTCGTGATAAATGGAAAGTCTCAGGCGATCGTCTTCCAGTGTGCTTAACAAAGAATCCCACACATCAGTGATGAACCCCTCTGTTTTCTTCAGCGGAACGATGAACTTGAAATCTTTAAATTTCACCGTGTACGTGTAGGCCGTGGTTCTAAATTTTCTAGAAGAGCGTTTATCCACCTCTCGAATGTGGTAATACTTTTCGGGGGATACTGGCAGTGGACGTTGGTTTGGCGTAGACTTTCTGGGTCTGGATTCTGGCTCACCCATGTCATCTTCAAAATCGCTGGCATGGATCTGAGCCAAGACTTCAGCTACTGTGCGAGGTGATAGGTCACGTTTGCCTCTTACTTCTCCTTTCTCCACAAAATGATGTGCGATCGTTTCATCTTGACTGCAAAATGTCAAATGACTACATTTTAAACGTCATGGTCCCCTATATATAAATGTAAGGTAAGTGTCTTCCCTCAATCCTTCAAGAATGATGGAAGAGTCAACACAGATTGAACTTCTGATCAGAGCTTTGCTAGGCGTCATACGAGGGTTTTCTTCAGAGAAGCCGACGGACTACTCCCCCTCCTTTCGAGATAAAGGTCGAGACTCATGTTATATCTGTCAGAAGAAAGGATATTGGGCCACAGAGTGTCCACAACGTCAACGTAAGACAGGCGCTAAAAAAAGAGAAAGGTCAATATGCCTGTTATCATTGTCAAGAGAAAGGACATTGGTCTTCAGACTGCCCTAAGAAACAAAGGAGGGGGGGGGGCAGGAGAGAGAAAGGCTGGTTCGGAACTGAAAGAATAGGCACCCTCCGGAAAGGAAGAACCCAGACCCGTCTAGAAAGAGACGAAAAGAAGACGAGAAGAAAGTGAGGAAGAAGATGAAGAGGCTGTGACAGTGAAGAAATTCAAAAATAGGAGAGAGTGAAAAGACGAAGAAGAAGTCTATGAACGTTTTAATGTGTTGGGTTTTGAAATTTGATTGTAACGTCTATGAGAATAGACCAGAAAGAAAAATAACTGTCTCTTGGTTTTGTTTATTATAATCGTAAGGACATACACTCAGGCACTTGCACACATACATCATGGGGAAAAAAAGGGATTTCAATTTTATTTTGATTTTGGCAAACGTTGAGTAGTCTCTTTTCGAGAGAGGTAAGTGGCCCTGAAAAAGACCGTTCTGTGTTTGTTTCTTTAATAAAGTCAGGAACGGGTGTTAATGCGCTTTAACTGCCTTATCCCTTTGCCACGGTCAAGGCCTACTTCTTTCCCTGCTACTGCCGATGATTAAGAAGAGATCACCACTGTTGGTATCTCAGTTGTAGATGCACTGTTGACGGGGTTGAACCGTTTGGCCCGGGAAGGTATTTTTCTCTTGGATAGTAAAAAGAAGTATGATACATTTGTTTCAGACTCCTTAACCCTGATAGAATGTCTATGAGTACCGTGACCGTTTGACTGTCCTAGTGTTTCTTATCTGCTCTTTCTTCCTGTCGTTTTCTTGTTGCCTCTTTTTCTTCTCGCTATTGCTGTTGAATGAGAATGGCTTGTTCTTCTTCTTTCTGCTGTTGCAAAAATGTTTCCAATTCTTCTTTCCGCCTCTGTTTAAAATCCTCGACGTACGGTAAGGAAGGAGAAGGCGGCCAAGGTGCTAGTACCGGAAACAATTATTGCGAAGCAGAGAGAAAATCTACTAAATCCCAGTTAAAAAAAAAAGAAAAAATTCTCTTCTGGAAGTAGGACTTTGCTTGCTTTGCTAGCCACTGCTATGCCTTCACTCCTCGTCTCCACGGCCGGTGCACCCAAATTTACCGTCTTCGTAGTTTCCGTCATGTTCTATCAATGTCACAGCGATTCACTGCGCACAGGCGCTAGCGCACCTATATATGGAATGTGACGTCAAAGGGAGCTCTCTTAGGATTGGAAGACAGACTCCGCACTGATTAAATTTTGTAACTCGTATTGGGATTGGTGAAAGAACGCAATCCGTTTAGATCCGCTCATCCGCTATAAATAACCGCAGTTCAATTCCTTTCTTCACCTGTTCTCGTCACAAGATGTGGACAAACGTAGAATCATCTACTCTCGTATCGTCGATGCTGTTCCGCACTGACTTACCCATGTATATCAAATCATCATGGACAATCGTCAATATCACCGATACGAGTGTTTGGAAAAGAAGGGCCTATGTGGTGAGACAATACTGTCTGAAGCAAGTCTTTATCTACGGACCAGAGGTTAGACGATGTTTAAGCAAGAAAAGAAGACCTATGCGATGCCCTCTATGTTAACGGAATGGTGTTAACGTAGAAACCAAAGGCTCTTTTCAGGACCACTCATATGTCTCGAAAAGATATCTATTCTCTCCCGCCTAAAATATTTTTAGTCGATTTTATATTTTATGTTTGTCTCGAAAAAATTTATTCTCTTGCCTAAACTTTTTTTAGTCGATTTTATATGTTATGCGTGATAGATCGATGTTCATCAATCTGTGTATGTGCTATATATGTCTATATCTCTACTGTATTTGTCTCTACCTAGGGTAGCTCGTATTCAGGTCAGACCCTTGCAATATTGTTGCCAATGTCCAGTACAGTGACGTCACCTCTCCTGTTCAATTCCTATTGTCCCTATACAAACCCAATCTTTGTTTATATTCTTGAAATAAGTAACAGAAGAGAGTGAAGACAACAAGCTTTGTAAAATTTAACAAATAATTTATTTCCCTAGACTTAAGAAGAAAAAAAATAAGAAAAAAGAGCTTACGGTTTTACGATTTAAATCCAAAAATAATCCAAGAATTAAAAATAGAAGTCCCAGTAATAAAAAGTCCTGAATGAAACTGAGTTCGAGTCCCGATGAAATCGAAAATAGAAGGCGATGACGTCTGTTGTGGTCAGCGAAGTGCTGTTGTGTCAACAGTCCTTTGTTAAATCACAGAAAATATTATTCCAGTTTTGAAGTCATTATAACTTCCAATATATGTCAATATCCAAGAATTTTTTAGGAGCACTTATATATTTCCAGGAAAAAGAATCACTTGAATTCCATAATTTGAAGAAAATAAAAATTCAACCCAAACTGGTCACAACATAATAACAACTTAACGTTTCAATTGTTTGGAGCCCAACTAACAAACGTCTATAAAAAAAATAAACAGTTATAAACTTATTAAGACGCAAAACAGATTCCCAGGATGAGAGTCAAAAGTTCATTCTTCTGGAAAAAATAAACGTTTGTACCAATAGATACATGCTACTTCTCACGTAATCCAGGTATGACCTTGACTTAACTTAATGATTCTTACTCTAAGAAAGAAAGAAAAAGAAAAAATCAAAAAGTTGTTTGCCAAAGCTGTCACTAATTTTGAAACGAGGTCAGCAACTAGATACAGTGTTTCTATTATTAGTTGTTTATCAACGAGATAAAAAAAAAATAACAGTCAGGTCAAACAGAACTGAACTCAAATTCTTGACAATGTCAAATCCAGTAAAGAAAGTTGCATTGCAATAGCATGTAATGGAATAAAAAAAAATTAGAACTAACAAACAAATAATTAAATTAAATGTACATAACAGTAGAATCTTCTAGCCTCCTATCGTCGATGCTGTTCCACCCGGACTATCCCATGTATGTCAGATCATCATGGGCTATCACCACGATCACAGAGACGGCTCATTGGAAACGAAGGATCTATGTGGAGCAGCAAAGCTGTCTGAAAGGAGTCTTAATCTACGGTCCAGATGTCAGACGAAGTTTGAGGAAGAGAAGGCCAGTGAGATGCAATATATGTTAACTGGATGATGTTAACAAAACAAAGTCAACGGTCTTTTTCAGGGCCACTCATATGTCTCAAAAATATATCGATTCTCTCTTACCAAAAACAAAAATTATTTTTAAAAACAAAATGGTTTGTATATGTATGTATGAATGTATGTATGTATGTATGTATGTATATAGGTAGGTAGGTAGGTAGGTAGGTAGGTATATATGTAGGTATGTAGGTAGGTAGGTATGTCCCATTCCCTTGTCGCTAGACAAACCCTATGTTCCATTTCCCTTATCGCTAAACAGTCCCAATCCCTTGTCGCTATGTTCAATTCCCTTGTCACTATACCGTCCCAATCCCTTGTCGCTATGTTCCATTATCCCTTGTCGCTCTATAGTCCCACCCATGTTAAATTTCCCATTTTAAATTCCCCTTGTCACCATAAGGCAAACACCCATTTTGAACACTAAAGTCACATTGTCACTATATCGTCCGCCTTCATTATTCATAATTTTCCACAATATGGAATACTGTATCCTACAGGAAATCAAATTAACAGTGGATCTAATCAGAACTTTATTTTCTTAGCAAGAAGAGAAACAAACTTATTTTTTATCTGCAGAAAATGTGTGCTTATCTATCTATCTATCTATCTATCTATCTGTATATATATATATATATATATATATATATATATATATATATATATGCAAGCTGATAATAATTTCACGAAAAACATTCAGAGTTTGGTGAAGGGAACTGTAAGTGTAAAACTGAAATGACGATTCAAGTGATATATCAAATATTTTAATGACCATATTGTTCATATTGCTGAAGTATTCATGAAGCCAAAAATGCCTCTAATATAAAGGTTTAGTTCCTGAATGTCTTTATATTTAAAATATGTAGAATCTATCCAGGAGATCGATATAAAATTGACAAAGATTATGCAAAAGAAATTTGCGTTTATCTTATCTGTAATGAAAAGACTGATCTAAAAAGAAAATGGCTTAAACTCTCTAAAATTCTCAAGAAACGAAAACTCACAATATTCAATCATTAGTACGTTCCTAACTATTCAAACCAAGCCAGTTTTGATTATCCCTTTCAATGGAGCCACTAGCTACTCGGTCGTTGAGATTTTATTTAAAGTAAACATAGTTTTTAATTACACTCCCTAAAATGTATATGTGAAGGGATTGAGAATATTTAAATGGTGCAAAGCAGATAGAACGGACGGAATGACATGAAAGGAAGAGGTCGTATGAAGTTTTAAACTCAACTGAACATTAGTATTGATAAAAGGTGGTTTCTCCCCCATCCCCGCGGCTCATTATAAAATTTAAAACCGTTTCATTATTTTTATACATATTTCAAGATTTATATTAGTAAACATTTTTCATCTAATAATAAAATCCTTTACTCTAGAAGATAAATCAATTATTGCTCTAAACATTTCTTTTTACATTTTCTCTTAGTAAATTAGCAATAAATTTTATTACTGTTTTGTACACTATTTGAAAAACTAACCCGATTATAGACTGGCCGACAAGGTAGGGTGGAATACTTCCTTTTAATTACTACTAGGGGACTTGTATCAACGCTATCATTATTTCTCATGATCTAAGCAACTCATTAATGTTATCTAATCGATGATTATCTAATCGATGAACTAACTCATAAATTTCATCATCAAGTTTCTTTAGGGCGTCGTCATTTTTAAACAAGAAATCGCCTATGCTTTTCTCTAGTGTATCCAGCTTAACACTTGCTTTAGATACACGTTTCTCACGCTCGATGAACATGAACATGTCAGGGTCAGTGAAAAAATCCAATTTGATCACGCTTATCTTGAGACACGCGTCCCAGCTGAGTCCAGGTGAGGAAATATACCATGCAGGATCTAGTTGGTAGTATTCTTGGCATACACTCTGAAATTTTCAAAAACATCAAACGTAGAACATCGGTGGTTAAATACAAATCGTGGTACTCGCCGATATCTTTTACATTAAACTTACTCCAAATCATCTTAGCAAAATCATAATCATCATGTGACTATCATAACCTCTGACATTATGAAAAACTACTGGAATGAAACTAGGCAACTTGAAGTGAAGATTGCATTTTATCATGAGCAGCACCAAAATATTTACATGTAATGTGACAATGATCCCGAACTCTTTCATCACAAAGTGTTTTTTTTTTTTTTTTTTTTTTCCTCATCAACGTGACAGTTTACTACTGCTTTGAAATCAAAGACAAAATACGACCCGAAATACCAAGCGGCAAAAGAGTTTTAAAAATCCGATTTAACATTGAACTAGAAAGAATTTCTCAATACTGTGATGCGATTGTTCATGAACATTACGATACAAGGACGTCTTAAAAATATTATATTTGATTACATCTTTTCAAAAATATTCAACATAATGCATCAAAAAACATAATCACCGAGAACAGAAAAATCGAGTTAATAGCACTTTGTAAACCAGTGAAATGTAAATCAATATTACTAGAGTACGAAAATAATTTTAGTGATATCATATCATAATAATTTTTTTACCGTACTAGTTAAAATCCAGCTATTAAATAGGTCTGGATGCCCATGTCACATGACTAAGTTCTATTGCCACGTTTCATTAAAACTTTATCAATAACAAAAACCTCTTGTTGCGCCTTTTGTAACTCCTGATCGTAGAATGATTATGTAATGTCCTCGCCATTTTGATCTTTTAATTTGTATGTTACTGGTACAGTTGGTAGTATCTAATCAATGATAAAGACCTCCGCTGTCTAATTTCCTGATAGCCCTTACCAAACACTTTCTTTACGTCTGAGATCCTGACTCTGTCATGTTCGTTGAATTTACTCTTTTTGGATTTCCTATCTAAATCTTTTTGATAATGCTCGAACTTGTTTTATTAGCTAACAGTGGTTTGCTCATTGCTTCGTTTGGTGTCCTCTTGATTGATCTGGGTTTAGTGTTATTGTATTCATCAACAATCTTTTGTAGTGTGTCAACGTAATTGTTCGTATTGTTCGCTGTCATCTCTCTTTGAGTGTTCTGTTGAATTGGTCAACAATAACACTTTTACCTTCGTTACCTGTCGTGTACTTAACAATATTGTGCTTATCCAGAAAATCCTCAATTTTTTTGTTAAAGAACTCGACGCCGTTGTCTGTCCACAGTTTACTCGGTTGTCTCTCAAATTTGTTTTCATCGCATAATAAAACGCAGTTGTTATTGTATTGCCCATTGTTTCGTGTCTAGGCTCCTACAGAACGTAATAGAAAAGAGTGACGTCAACAAGTTTTGCAAGATTTAACAAATAATGTATTTCCCTAAAAAATCAAGGAAAAATGAGAAAAAGAACTTACGGTTTTGCGAATCAAATCCAAAATTAATCCAAGAATTAAAAACTGGAATTCCTATTATTAGAATGTCCTAAATGAATCTGAGTTCGAGTCTAGATGAAATCCAAAATGGAAGGCGATGACGTATGTAGTAAACTTCAAAGTGCTGTTGTGTCAACAGTTTATTGATGAATCACAGAAAATATTATTCCAGTTTTGACTTCCGTATAAATTTCAATAAATGTCTTTATCCACGAATTTCGTAGCAGCACTTATATTTTTCCAGGGAAAAGAATCACACATTCCATTAAATAAACCTTCATCTCAAACTGGTCACAACAAAACACCTTTAAGTGTCAACGGTTTGGAGCTCGAATGAATAAATTCTATCAAGACCACAGTTATACACTAATCTAAGACACAGAACAGATTACCGGAGGAGGGTCACATGGTCATCCTTCTAGAACAAAATAGAAGCTTTTTACTTGCCTAACATCACGTACTCCCATGGATCTTACTCTAAGAAAGAATAATAAAAATGTAAAAGAGTTGTTTACCAAAACCCTTACTGGTCCTGAATCAAGGTAAGCAACTTGATACAGTGTTTCTATTATCAGGTCAAACAGAACTGAACTGAATTTCTGGAAAATGTCAAATCCAGTAAACAAAGTTACCTTATAATAGCATGTAATGGAATAAAAAAAAAATTTAAAACTAACAAACAAATAATCAAACTACATATGCATAACACTATCTTATTTTTAACTGCTACATTAAATCCAAATCTGCTAAAGATATCAATGATATTCAAGAGTACTTATTATCCTGATTGTAGTCAGCTACTTGCGTCATATCAGTTAAGTCAGCTGCCCAAATATCATCTACGGCGTTCGCAATGACCTTTCTTCGATGAAAATAATTTTTTCGGCTTATGGAGCTCTCTTGCAGGTTGTTCCAGACCGATGCCTAACTTGTGGTTAGCTCTTATTATACCTTGTTTGTCCAATGACTTCCACGGTCCTGTGTATTAGTGATTTGGTAGCACCCAACCACATTTGGGTCTCGGTAATTTGCCCATCAGACTGTGTACATCAATATTACCACCAGTTATCGTTTTGACGATTGGTGCTAGTTGACTAGTTTCACCACTGATTTCTCTGCGTTTGCACATTTTACAATAAATTATGATCTTATTGTTATCGTTGGCTAGATGATAATCAATATCACAATTACATCTCATTATGTTATAATTGTTATTGTCTTACACTATCATGTCCTCTGCTTGACCAGCAATTGCCGGTGATAGTATTTTCTTTTTTAACAAATACGCTCTTTCTCTTACCACACATTTCACAAATGCTCCTCATCATTCTTCGTCCATTTTTCGTTGTGATTTCCTCTGTGTTAACATTTTCTGTTGGTTTTTTGAACATTCAAACAATACTTCAATATTGTTATGTTCACTGTTTAGATAAAATTGCAATACGATCATTGTTAATTGTTGGTACAGGATCAAATTTAGTGGTAAAATCTAAAAATCTTGCAGTTGTTGCTCCTTTGCTCATGTATTTGATAAAGCTGATATGGTAGTAACCACAAGCTGCTGTTCCGATTGGTTGTAGTTGATTGGATAAATAGTTGATAGTACCACGAACGTAATCTTTAATTTTGTCGCTAGGTTGTAGTCCAAATGAATCAAAATAATTTTTGTTGTAGAGCGCTACCCATTGCGTAACAGATTCATTGTCATAATCTTGCGTGTTAATGACACATTATGATCCGGGTTGTCTCTTTCTTGGTAATTGATCTTTACTGAACACACCAATAAAACTTTCAACCCCACTCAACCTTTTTTCAATGTCAAAATTGGTCAAAGGTTTGAAGATCGTCGAGTCCAGACAGTGTTAGTCCGTGTCCTATTCCCAAAAGGTTGGGTAGTACTCCCATTTATTCCGGCCAGTAGCGGCCGGATAAATCTTCCCCTCGTCGACCTCGATTTTTGTTTAGTTGTCTTTATGGCTTTTGGTCTTCTCGTGGTTTTTATTTTATTTTGTTTTTTGTTCTCTTCGGCATTATTTAACTGTATTATACAAACTTCTTACGTAAGTGGCTGATCAAGCCAATTTTTGCTCTGAACTGTCTGTGCCACACTTGACAAGGGATGCCGCTTGCGTATGCTTGAAAAATAGAGGATGTGCTGCAGTTCTGAGATTTCCGCTACCAGTGCTAGTGCGCTGTCTCTGCGAGTCTTCTCCGTGTAAAGTATGTTACTTAAAATCGACAAGAGTCCACCAAGTGAAGCGATCCTGTGTGAGATTTTTCCAAGATTCATGGTGAATGTACAAGTGATTCCTGGATGTCTTAGGGTAACCATCCACTGCTGCTCCGCTCCAGTGAAAAGTGAAACAATGTCCTGAGCCACCCAAAGTAGCCTGTGTGAAGGTCTGCAGCTACAGCTCCAAGTGTATCCAAAAAGGAATCAGGTAGGGGAGAGGAATATTGTCACTACTTCCTCTTGAGTTGGAGTTAAGTGCGGGAAAGTTGCGCAGAGTCGCCCCCATTCCCTCGTCCAGGCCTGTCTCAATCCAGTAGCACGAGAGTGTCTAGATCACTGGAGGCATGTCTCAATGCAGTGGATAGCCATATACTGTAGTCAGCTGTGACGGGCAAACTGAAGTCCTTGAAAAGTCTCACATAATCCGATAGAATTATTTAAATATCCAAGTATTTGAATAAGTTCTCATAATTAAATAGGTACTTACTGTTTAAATTAGGCATTCTCTACAACAATCTGCTAAATCCAACAAACAAATATTATAAATAAATAAGTATTTCTTCTCAACGACTCTTACAAAACAGCAAAAATTGAAGAAAAGAATACACGCCAAATCAGCATAATCTGATTCACTAAAAGATTCTCGAACAATTTAAATGATCTTACTTTGAAATAACTCAAACCGTCATGTTATGACCTTCTCAAACTATTAAACCATTCAACAATTATGGGCCGCATTCTAGCTCTACAGGGCAAATGCACTCATATTTTCTCATGATGTTTCATGACCGCCATTCAAATAAATGCGTAGCGTACTTGACCGACATAGTTGTTGATTTGACCTTAGCAATTGGTCTTGCTGTGAATGAGAATTCTATATTTAATGTACATGCACTTTACTATTGTCCTAGACATACATTGAATTACGAATTTGAAATGCAAATATCATAAATCTAAATGATTTATAACAAAACCGTATTATAAATTTAATAGATGATAAAGATTTCCGTAACAGCGTGGAAAAGCCAATCAAAGTGTGAGACTGAGACCCAAAATGAACTCGATTGGTTTTGGATCAGCTGAAAGCATTAAGAAAGCGAAAGGAATTCCTCGAATAGCATCATCGAAAGATTCAAATACGACATGTATGTGGAATGTGTATGGCAGCTGTAATTATTGCTACAAGAATAGGTGTTACATATTCAAAACGCGCTATTTTGATTTTAATAAAGTGAATCAGGGATGACAGCGGCTTCTAATCGAAACGTCATTGCAAACCAATTGTAAATGAAGTAAATTTTTTCCCGACATAATTTAACAAAGAACAAAGTCTCAAGAGTAAAATTAAGATAAAATTTCACACAACTTCTATTAAGAAATGGCGAGATATACAAACAACATAATTACCAGTGTCTCTCATACGGCATTTAAATTCACTTATTTCAGTAAATTACGGTATGTTTTTGAAAATTATCCTTATTCAAACCTTTAAATGATATAGAAATTACCAACTAACGTTGGAACGAACTTAAAATTGTTGAAAATCAATACAATTAAGGATAGTTTTTTTAAACAAGAAAAATATTTAGTTAGCTGCGCACCAACAGCAAATACAAGCACTCTAAGACTTTTCTTTCCATGTTTCACGTCACTTAAATGGAAGCCTATGAAACGGCGACATCAAGTTACATTATTGTGGAAAGACCTTCTGAGAAACATTTTTTCTTCAAATTGATTTATCACAAATATGGTAAATTACGCATTTTGTTATTGTGAAGGCATTTTGCAGAGTTTTATTACAATAATGCTAATGGCCAAAATAATAACATATAAACGATGACTATGTTTTTAGTACATATAAGCAAATATTTCACAATTAAAATATGAAACTTTATATTGCCACGAGTGGCAAAACTAAGAGTGATAATACGAAATGTTTCCACTTCACGAGTGACATATTTCCTTATATCTACTAAAACAATGTAGATATTTTACGTATATATTTAAGGCCACAACTATCGATTTGCTTGAATTATTTTTTCTATTCTGTGCCAGTGCGATTATCAGATCATTATTACATTAATAAAAAGCAGTTCAGAAATTTACGTTAACTTCAGGACATTGACGTCTTACGTCGCTGGCATAAATAAATAATGACCCTAACCCTAAATAATGCATCCAATTAGGCATATCATGAAATTATTGACTCTTTTCAAAGGAAAATAAAATGTTTCAATTTAGTTTCCAAATCTTTTGTGTGGATTGGTACATTGAAAATGCTTGGGGTTGGGGATATTATAGTAACATTACAAATGGTTACATCGATAGATTTTATAGCGTTACATCTTTAATAAAAGCATTTAAACGATTGCGAGTTTGCTTGTATTTATGTTTGGTTCTACAGCGTGTTCATTTCTGCGTTCAAACGTGTATTTTTTAACCTTGGTAAGTTTGCATCTAGTTTGATAGACGTCGCTCCCAAATTTCGATTATCACATAATTTCAGCTTGCAATCAACACTCGTCAATATCAGATTTCTCCTCCGTTTCCAATCATGAGCTCGATTCTTAATCTGTGCCATACTGTTTAGTACAAATATCGCACCCATTCATCAGAGGAAACGACTTCGTAGGCGGGTTCATTTCTACTCCCTATGACCATTGATAAGTTGTGTAAAACGGAAGTTAATTCATACCCCTACTTCGTCACGATTCTGAGAAAATGAATACTATGGCGTTACGACCAACCCATATCGCTACTAGGCATTGCCACTGATATATTTAAATACATTTATCACAGAATTATGTGTGTGAAAGCACTCTGTGTATTATATGTACAAAATAATGTGAATTGGGTTTTTGTAATCCATGATGCATGGTTCTTGCATTCAGTTTAGATCAACTGATCTTTCTATATTCAACAAAGCACACACAAAGCACCGGTAATTAATCCTCGTTACCTCGATATCTCTGGTTGTGGATTTTACAACATCCATCACAAGTAATGAATGGGACCATTTTAGTGACAATGGGAATTAGCATTACAAGACCCCTCTGGGCCACATTGGCGACAAAATTTATAGCGACAAGGGGAATTAACATTACAAGACCACCCATCCCCGGGCCACTATAACGACAAAATTGACCCTGGGCAACTATAGCGATCACTATCACGGCATTACGTACGAAGATTATGCAGGAGTTTACACTTTGTGGGCTTTTGATTTCACTCCTGACCAAGGCAGCGACGAGGGACATTTCCACCCATTAAAAGATGGCCACATTCGTGTGGAACTTCAGTTTGCAAACCGAGTCCCTGATGAAACAGTGAACGTCATCTTGTATGCCGAATTCGACAATACCATAAAAATCAACAGTTTGAGAGAAGTCATTCTAGATTTTTAGAAGCTATGGAAGACTCTTATCCCTCTTTGAATGGTGGAGAATCTTTGGAAATGGAATGGGAGAATAACATGGAAACAGACTCCCAAGACAAAGACGAAGAGGACATAGTGGCCATGTCCAGATGGCCAGAACAAGAACAGCATTTAGTTTCCTGTTTCGCTAAACATCTGGCAGATACAATTACTGAATTGGTCAAGAAAGATTGCTATGGATGTCAAATCGATCATCCCAGTCAAATTCAACACAATAAATGACTGATGATGAGTCAAGATGAAAAATTGGACGAGTATCTGGAGGACGCTTTGGGTCTCATCTCGGAAGAAGCAGTGTTGCGTGAGTGGTATAAAGACTTGCGTGATCATTCTTTTCCTCAGTTGACTACTCTGGAGATCTATAGCATTGAAGCTCTCTTGTCCCAGAGTGCAGAGACGAAGCGAAGAAACGGTTACTTGTCAGAGATTTTCAAACAAAACGTCAGAATTGAATTGATGACTTATCATTACCTGTGGAAAAAATGGATACCTGGGAACTTTATTATCTTTTGAACAACAGTTCGTACACTGCTTCTTGGAATCCTGTCGTGTGCGCTAAGGATTAACTTCCTCATCGCAAACCTCAAGACCATCAAGCTTATGTCATCAACACGGACGGCAGTCATCTCCCAGGATCCCACTGGGTAGCCGTCTACTTCCCTAAAGAGGGTTGTGTGGAGTATTTTGCTTCGTATGGATTACCACCTCTGGAAGACGACATTATCGATTTGATGAGAAGAAATGCCCAGACGACACGATTCAATAATGTGAAATCACAAGCCGCAAATTCCATGGTGTGTGGACAATATTGTGTGTATTTTCTTCATCAACGCTGTCTTGGATATTCCTTAGAAGATTTAGTGACTTATTTTGATCGTAACTCTTCTAGAAACGATGAAAACGTAGATCGAAGGTTTTGTGACCGTTATGGCTATATTTTGTCTTTAGCTAGGAAACATAGTGTACATCAATGGCCCAATGACTTCCATCAATGGAGGTCTAACTTCACTTCACAACATTGTCAACCTTGTCAAAAATAATTTGTTTGATGTTATATGATTTGTTAGTTGTTAGTTGTTTGTTGAATAAAAACTGCTGTGTTTTGCAAAAAATGTGTCTGTTGTTTGTTTTCAAAAAGAAAACTGAATATATGCTCTTTGACTTCTCTCTATCCCTCACTATGAAATCAGATCTATAGCATTCCGACCAAACAAAAATCATAGGGATGTTATCTATCGCGTCCGCGCTTGAACCATATAAAACGAGGTAGTCTCCAGTCTGACCATCCATTGTTGAATCGTCAACCTATGGACATGCCTTCAAGACTAGCCAACCTGAACGAAGCTTATGTGAATTTACACCGTGTCAGGCAAGACCTGATACCGAAGCCTGATGAGATAGAGAATGTCAGGATGTTAACAATACCCCGAAACCTGATAGAAGAGGTCTTCAGAGAGGAAATCAAGAAAGAGAAAGAAGAGTGGACAGAGAAGTATAGACTTCAGAAGCAGAGAGAGCAACAACAGCAGCAGCAGCAGCAACACCAGGGGCCAGACAGAGGTTTTGTCGACTGCCGTGTAGACACGAAAGTGTTCTCCTTCTCTTTCCGAAGAAGCAGACCCTATCCTGTAGGAAAGCCTGCCGCCAGACGGAGACGCAATCTTAGACAATAAAAGATTGCCATAACTCCCCGAACAAAACAGCTCTTTTCAGGGCTACCCAACCCTCTAGAAAAGAGATATTAGTGAAATTGACAAAATTTTTGTGTACATGTTAAATAAATAGATATGTGTCTATAAGCACTTCGTTTCTTTGTTTTATGTCAAAACATAGAAGTGTGTCTGTAAGTACTGCGTTTCCTTAGCTTGTTAGGAAGTGTGTGTGTGTATTTGTAAGTAAAAGAATGTCAACGTCAGTGTTTCTTTTAGGTCCGCGCGTTCCATCTTATGAATAATGGAGTGGTAAGTTTTGGTGCAATGGGTGTTTTCCTTCACGTCCTTGCTTCAGGGATATAAAGTGCAGCGTTCGTCAGTCTGGCTACCCATCGTTGATTAGTCAGCTACGAACAATGAGCAAAAATAAGTAAGCTTCTGGAGCTTCAGATGCACCTGGAGTATTCCAGGTGCCGTTAGATGAGCTGGCTATGGAGGCCATAGCGGAAAGTACAAGAATAGAAGAGGAGGAGGAGTGGAATAGAAGAAAGAGAAGAAGGTAAGAATCCGGCCTCACCTCATGCTTAGACCTTTGTGTGAGATCAAGCCTGAGGTGAGGACACCTCCACAACCATTAACAGCACCACCACAGCCACATCAGCTATAGCCATAACCACAACCACAACCGAGAACCGCAGTCCCCCAGACAGAAAACTGGGAGGAAGAATTGGAAAGACAGAGGCAAGAGTGAGAGCCTCAGCGTCAGGAACATCATCCCAGGGTGTGGAATAGAAGGAGGGAATAAGTGTTCATTATCCCTCAAACTGTGTAGTGGGATAGTGAAGCCAATCAACCTCCCGCTGCGCTCCCAACCACAAATGCAAACTGGGAGCAGGACTGGAGCAGACGATGCGTGTGTGGGACTAGACCTGCGATGTGCTTACATTAAGAGGTGCATCTGGAGTTCTAAAAACAGCCCTTCTCAGGGCTAACCAGATCTCTAGAAAAGAGACTATTCGAGTTGCCAATTTGTGTGAGTGTGGAGTAGTGTAACTATAAGCACTAATTCCTTTACTGATATATGTGTGTGTGTGTGTGCGTGTGTGTGTGTGTGTGTGTGTGTGTGTGTGTGTGTGTGTGTGTGTGTGTATTTGTGTGTTTGTATGTGTGTTGCTGTGCGCGCATACCTGTGTGGATAGTAAATATTGTTTTTTTTTAATTTCCTTCTGAATGGATAGTAGATATTGGTGTGAATGGTGTATAATGGGCTATTTTATTCCCTTCCCTTCCGTATGGATAGTAGATATTGGGGTTGTTTTGATAGTAGATATGGTGTTTTTTCTCTTCCCCTTCTGTATCGATAGTAGATATTGGGGGTTTTTTAATAGTAGATATGGTGGGGGTTTTTCTTCCCCTTCTGTGTGGATAGTAGATATTGGGTTTTTGGAGAGTAGATATGGTGCTTTTGTCCTCCCCTTTTGTGTGGATAGTAGATAATGAGGTTTTGGAGAGTAGATATGGTGGGTTTTTTTTCTTCCCCTTCTGTGTGGATAGTATATAATATGTGAAGTTATTGTAAGGGATGTTTTCCTTCACGTCCGTGCAACAAAACAGATGAAAAAGATACACACACTGGATTTATTTTGCATCTAGTGATAATGTTTTGGATGTGGTGTGTCCATGTTAGGTGTTCGTCCAAGACCATGCCTAGGAAGGTTGTCTGTTGCACGAATGTGATTGGTTCGCCTTGTAGACAGAGGGGTAGCTGATCCTTCTTGTTTTGCTACGGGAGTATAGTATAGCCACTGTTTTTGTTGAGGAGATTTTAAACCCCCAGTTGATCGACCATTCTGTGATGGAGTCTAGGGCTTGTTGTAGCAATCTGGTAAACGACTCCTTTCTGGGGTTTCCCGCCTTCCAGATGCCGCTGTCATCCGCGAATTGGGAGACAGTGACTGGCACAGTTATGTAATCGGTGAGATTGTCGACCATTAGGTTGAAGAGGGTAGGGCTGATCACACTACCTTGTGGTGTACCATTATACACCATCTCAAAGGGACCAAAGGGACCACTTGGGGTGCGGATCAACACACTCTGCTGATGCTATACAAAGCGCTCATTCGGGCAAAACTTGATTATGGATGCCAAATGTATGATTCGGCCACTAAATCGATCCTAGACAAACTTAACAGTGTACAGCACCAAGCTCTAAAAGCCTGTACAGGAGTACTTTCCAATACATCTCTGGACGAACTGCAAGCCATGGTAGGAGAACTACCTCTACCACTAAGAAGGATGGAACAAACACTGCGTTTTGTCATCAGAACATCTATCCACCCAAATACACACCCAGTAAGAGATATCATCAGTAGATGCGACATGGACATAAATCCAAAACTTGTACCACGGCCGCCAGCTGCTCACAAGGCGCACACACTCAAATTTGATCAAGCTGAACCAATCAGAATTGTTGATCCCACCCCATGGAGAAACACTGCCCCCAGCATCAACTTCACAGCACAAAAAATAGGACGGAAACACCACAATCCTTGGAAACTACTAGCGGGAATCAACACTATGTTAGAAGAACAACACCCACATCACATCAGGATCTACACAGATGGTTCTAACTCACAAGAACCCAACAGGACCGCAGCGGCAGTAGTTATACCCGCACTAAACATCACCATACGCCATCGCCTCCCAAACGGCTGCTCTATATACACCGCGGAATTCTGGGCAATCCAACAGGCCCTTATATGGATACAAACCTGGAATCAACAGAAATATCTTATTGTTACTGACTCACTAAGTGTTCTCAAGTCGCTGGAAAGTGGCACTTCCAAGAGTAGAGGGAATATGCTGCAAAAAACCCTAATGATTCTCCAAGAGCTGGGAACTAACCAAATCCAGGTAGAATTCCTATGGGTACCATCCCACATCAACTTACCCGGAAATGACAAAGCGGATGCTGCTGCCAAGCTAGGACTTCAAGAGGCAGAAATCCAAACCCTGGAACACATTGTACAGGAATTATACAGCGTTGTCACAACAGCCATCAATTCCAAATGGCAACAACAATGGGACACCACAGAAAAGGGAAGACGCTTGCATGACATTCTACCAACAGTGACCCGGGGGTATAAAGTACACAAAAGTCTGGAGAAAAGGGATCTTCAAGTCATTAATAGGTTAAGGACAGGTAAGACACTAATCAACACCAGTCACGGAACACATAACAACACTAACTGCCCAACCTGCAACCAACCCGAGACGCTTGACCATATCTTCAATGAATGCACCAGCCTTGCAGCCCAAAAGAAACACTTTACGGACTACCAACAGCAACTAGGGGCACCAACCACCTACCCAGATTTCCTAGCAGCCGATAAAAATGTCAACCTGGAGCGCACGTATAATAACGTCATAAAATATCTAAAAGACACCGACAAACACCAGTACATTTAATCCCCACACATAAAAATCTAACAGGCGCCACAACATCTAAAAACCCATAAAGTACTAGTAAAATCACCCATACTATAAATTAGTCAAACCATCCTTATCACACCCAAACCATGGTATTTTAAACCCAACCCCCCCCCCAAAAAAAAATATGTATATAGTTCTTTTACTTAACCTATTTCTTGCTAACATTGACGACAAAACGAACAAAACAACATACAACTGAATAGGGAGAGGAAAGAAAGACCAGAGGAAAGAGGCAAAATAATT
>JAECUM010039779.1:0-26124 GCA_016617855.1 Megalonaias nervosa | reverse complement strand
TAATCTTAAACATAGATTTGACTTAATTATAATATGGAGGAATTTACGAGATTATCTGCAATTAAGCCCACTAAAACCATATTCGATTTTGATGTAATAACCCCTCAATTACCAAGGAGAGCTCTGGTTGATTTAACAAATACGACTTTAATCGATCGTATCAGTGAAGCCGAGAGAGAATTTCGCGACGATGGTGCAGCTCATGTGTGGTCAACATTCAGAATTATATGAGACACCGATGGTGTCGCCGATGGTGTTGTCGATGCTACAATGAATGACAAGCGAGCAGCCACAATTATTAATTATCTCGATATTGCACGAAAATATATTTTTAGAATAAAATTTATTGTAGCTGTAGATAGCGATGAGACAGACGACGACACGTGGATTATCCAGGACAAACGTAATCTTGTTCGCCTGACTTCTCGTCAGGGTCACACTGAAAATATTGTCAGATTAAATAAAAATTCAAAACCAGGAATACTAACTCGATTTGATAGACCTTATTATGAACCAGCATATCCTGTGACAGCAGTTGTTTATGCGATATATCCAATGAATGATAAATCTAACGTCGATAAACTTCTACCAATGAAAATTTCTCGTGGTGACTTTTGTCACTTAATATGTGTTGCTGAGCGAGTTACAGAACATTTCACAAACGCGAAACGAAGAAA
Source organism: Megalonaias nervosa (assembly GCA_016617855.1). Taxonomy (NCBI): domain Eukaryota; kingdom Metazoa; phylum Mollusca; class Bivalvia; order Unionida; family Unionidae; genus Megalonaias; species Megalonaias nervosa. The sequence continues at coordinate 25,447 of JAECUM010039779.1, read as the reverse complement.
CGGTTTAACAGATCTATGACGTAAAATAATGAGTGGGCAGACATAATTTAAGATACCGGAGCTTCTATCAAAGATGTTGATGAACTGGGAAAAAATTAAGATTTCCAATAAGAATGGAGACGTTAACCGGAGAGATTTTATACGAATCGAAATATAAGACAAATGGAGCCTCGATAGAGATTATTGATCATAACGCACAAGCGTGGACTTCCGACATATCAATATTTCCACAAAATCTAACTGTTAAATTCTATAATGGTGATATGTTTGATTTTATCAGAAATATCAGTAAGGTTGACCCTGTATCCGTGTGGTTGTTTCAAAGTTCAGAATCTGTGAGTAGCGAAAAAAATCGCTACGATCAGTTTGTGCGGCTTAATGGAGATATTTATCGTACATAATCTCTCCACGAGGTAATGAAAAATCTTGCGTTGAAATATACGAACGATACTGATGTTATCGAATGGTTACACAGTAATTGTTTCACCGTTCCGTCAGTCGCTGCCCACGCTGCTCAGAAGGAAAATTCATGGAAACCAACACGATTTGGAATTTCTTAAAGATGTCCAACGCAGTTGTATCGAATACGTGTGTGTGTGTGTGTGTGTGTTGTTGTTGTTGTTGTTGTTGTTGTTGTTGTTGTTGTTGTTGTGTGTGTGTGTGATTTAGATTTTTAACGTAGCTTTAACAACGTTTCAGTCATATCGCTACGATGTCTGCAGTGTGACAGTTTATAGTGATGTCTATCACTGAGGCATTATGCCGCAGACATGTGGCATGATTTACCACCTAGTCACATTATCCTGACACCAGGCCGACCAGTCCTAACACTAACCTCTTAATGCTAAGCGTCAAGCGAGGCAGCTGTTAGCACAATTTTTTAAGTCTTTGCTATGACTCGGCCGGGGTTCGAGCCCGCGACCTCTCGCATCCGAGACGGACGCTAAAACCACTAGGCCACCGTAGCGGTTGTATCGAGTGCGGACACGGCGGATTATGGAATACTAAATACGATTAGAAATATGTTATATCGGTTGATATGACTGCATTTTATTCTGGAAGTTTTCTTGGATACGGAGAATATTCTATGTATTTCCAAAGATCTTGACATTCAACACACGAGATGACCAGAGTTGCTATAAATGGACCCTTAACAGATTTTGACTTAACTGGATTTGCACGCATTGAGTCATTCGAGTTCGCACGGAATCTCCATCCGATCGTTTGTTTGGTTTAGAAGACGTTTTTCAGAAACCAAATTGGATTCCAAAAGTTTTAGTGCGATGTATGATTGATTCGGAAATTTTGATGTCGTTGATCGTAAGTGAAGCAATTGCATCTTATCGCCCGCAGTAACAAGTTTGGTTGCCACAACAAAAGAAACATTCTGATGATGAAAATCTTGTAACTGATTTTGAAAATAATCTTGCAAAAGATCTTGGTAGGACAATAATTGGTAAATTTACACAAGGAGGATCCTATGCTGAAACAACGGAGAGAAGCACATTTATATGTCGCAATAATGTTAATCTATCGGACAGAACTAAATCAGGTACAATTGTGAGTTACACTGATGGTGACTCACCAGAGTTTACTCATTTCAGATGCTGGCGTATGTTTCGATAAATGTATTATCGATGATAAATAGATTTTGTGATACCGCAGTTAGAGTCGCAACAGATTCATTTTATATCAATAAAACTACGTAGGATTGCTAAAACAATTACATATCGGCGCTGATGCATCATGGGGTGAATGGAGAATAAATCGAGGAACGACTCTTAGTTATTCTGAATCCGCCGACGTTGAATCTAAGGATATATATTACAAAAGTAAACATATATTGAAATTTTTATCGGGTCCATCGATATATGATCCCGTGGCCAGACATAAGACTGTTTATCTCAACAGACCTGAAGGTTCTGGTAAAACAACACGTGCGATTGAATTATTTCGGGATTTTGATATGGTTGTACTAACTACGACTCACTTAGCTTGCCAGAGAATGAACGAACGAGGAGTTAAATATCATAATTATCACAGCTTCTTCCGATGGAAGGAAGATGCATTGACTCCTGAACGAATTTGTGAGAAATATATCCCTAAGATTATTATCTGGAATGAAATTTGTACGGTATCGTTAGAAGTATTAAAACTATTTCTTGATTGGTTATTGACGAAAAATGCTGTTGTTATCATGTGTTGTGATCATGGTTAACTACCACCTTTTGTTGGATTATCTCCGCATGAATGGATTAAAATGTTCGTAGATTATTATGAGGAGATAATTGATGATTACAGTGCTATTGATGAAATGCTGAAAGAATTTAAAAGATTTGATCAGACTGCAGCCAAATAAGATTCAATGTGAGATAATGCGGGAAGTAATTCCAGAGACTACGATGAAAGAATTTTGGAATTTTTGGAGACCTGCTGATTTGATAGTTGCAAGTAGGAAGATAATTCGTGATACACTTCAACAGCAATTATTTCTGTTACAGAAAGAAAAGTTTTCAGATGTACCAGTGACATTATGTTATCGCCCAGCAGACACACTCAAACAAAATATTGAAGCTGAGATTCCAAGGGCCTTGACAGAGTCAATGAGGAAACAAAAACTCGTTCTTAATGATTTTGTTTTTGTTCCTGTGAGTGCTGATGAGAACTAATTAAAGAGGATAAGTCTCCGTGGCCTCTAGGATACGCTATAACGATACATTCGGCACAAGGATTAACTATTTCTGATACAAATATCTGGATTGTCGATGATTGGATCGAATGGTAAAATTTAGTTTATCTAGCGGTGTCGAGAGTTAGACGAATGCCTCAGCTGCGTAGGGTTATCATAGACTGCACAATAACTCAGGAAACCATTGTTCGCGACACCGAAGATGTTGGCGATGATATAGTTGATAACGAAGTTGTCAAGAGAAAATTAGCTGGTGATCAGTGATCTGACAAAAAAGTAAACGTGTTTTTGATCTTGATGTTGAATTTATTATGACACTGAAACAACAACAGAATAATAATTGTGCGAGCTGTAACACAGTAATGTTGTGGCATTATTCAAAAAAATAGTCTAAAACAATTTGTCGTGGATAGAATTAATAGTAGTCTTGTTCACACACGCGAGAATGTGATGCTGACCTGTCTTGGGTGTAATCGACGTAGGGGTACTGGTGTCTTGCTATCACAGAAGTGAACTAGGTGATAATTGTGTATCCTCAGGAATTACTTGTAACTGTTCGCGTACAAATACACGCTGAGGAGGAGTTGAATCAAGTCTGTAAATTGCAGGTCTATCCGTGGATTTAACCACGCTAGAAATGTTATGTGTGGTCAGGCTCCAAATAGGATCAGTTGCTCTTTTTTACCCCTGCCAAGTTCACCAGGTTCATATAAACATCTTACAGTCACATTACCTAATACTGGTTGTTTTGAGAAAGATTCACGTCGTTGTACTGTTTATTTTTTGTGATCGCACTGTTGGGTTTCATAGAAGCTGCACAAGCAATTTCATTATTTAACACAGCTATGACACTTGGTAGTATTGCAATCCATTCACGAGATCTCTTGTCTTTCTGAACTTTATTTAGGGATATGTCCTGCGCATACTGATATCCAAGCAATATCTCAGCAAGAGTTCGATTAAATCGCTCAACGATTGCCTGATCGCGATGAATTTGCGGTATGTCCTCGTCTGATTTTGACGTTATGTTTTTTCATCAGAGGTGATACTGCACCTAGAAATTCTTTGCCAGGATCAACCTGTAGTAGCTTTGGCCATCGCAAGGGTCCATGTTGATAAATTCGTTCAAACGCAGATGCAACTTCAGTTGCTGTTTTTGTTGATAGTGGTTCTGCTTCTTTACATCTGCTTACAAAATCATCGACCGTTAACGCGTATTTGTATGTGCGTGATTGACGTCTACCAATTTGAATAGTATCATGAGGTCGTTGTTGTAAATCTTTACTTTTATACGCAACATCATGAACGTGGCACGCTTGATCAATCGCATTTATTGGATACTCTCCGGGTCTTGGTTGGTCTCGTTGGTCAAGTCGGATATCAAGTCGGGTCCAGTACCACAATAGTTATATCCAGTTAGATGTTTTCTTCTGGGTATTTAGCCCATGGAGTCCTTGACAATTTTCTTAGTGAAGTAGCGATGTCACCACCATTGACATTCATGAAGGACGGAACAAATCTATATTTGCTTGTACCACATTTTACACACTTGCCTGTAAGAGCACGCTTTTTATTTTTTTTTTTGTTATTAGTGTTGTTAATCCACTTGTGGGGGTGGATGCTCTGCATCGAACACAATATAAATTCATATCATTTATTATATTTGTACAACATGGCTGTCATTGATTTCTCAGCGACACAAAAGCAAGAGCCAATCAAGCATTATACAACGCTACCAAAGGCTATCAGAGCAATTATAATAGGTCCATCTGGGTCTGGTAAGACGCAATTATTGCTTAATCTGATAACGAGATGGCTCAAGTTGGATACGTTATATTTAGGGGCACCATCCGTAGATGATCAGTTATGCTGTGATGTGCTTAAAGATTTTAATGAAGAAGCGAAGTCGTTGGATGAAGATGAAGATGATAATGATATTATTGATTTTATCACCGATATTGATCGCGATGGACGAATTAATAATCTTGTAGTGTACGATGATGTGATGGTGGACAACCAATCAAATCCAGCTCGGATAGTTTTCCGAGATAGACACAAAAATACTGATGTAATTTACATTACTCAGAGATATACGCAAATACCTAAAGTGATCGTAGATAACTGTAATACTTTAGTTGTGTTTAATTGAGTCGATACACATACTCTGCGAAATATTCATAAGACCCGGTGTTCAGGTGATATGGATATGATTAAATTCAAAACTTTCTTCTCAAAAGCACAAGATACCCCACACGGATTTATCACGATAAATTTACATGATCCTCGGTGGCTATATCGTGTAGGTTCGATAAAATCTTTGCTTAAAACACAGTTGCAGGGAGGGCGACGACAAAAATACGTGCACGGGTAAGTAAACAAAGATGCCATTAAAAACGAAAACACAAGCGTCAAAGGATAAAGTAACAAAATTAGCTAACCCAATTACAAAAGTCTCAGTCGGTTAGAGGCTTCGGTTAGACATTACTGACATTTGTATTTTCATCTCCGTATGAAGCTTTATTTTTCAAAAATAACCCTCCTAAACAGTTGTAGGATTTCCCCTCCCTGCTGCTAAATCTCTGTTGGAAATATATTAAAAATTATTACAATTAATCCATAAACAACAAGATACGAAATATTTGTATTTATATTAATAGTACATATACAGGTTTTTAGATTTTAGCTCTATTAGTCATAGACCAGGAGAGCTATCGAACGAGATAGTCTGTTAACTTCTGTCTGTCTGTTCAGCATAAGTTTGTCAACAAGATTCCTAAAACTGTATAGCCAGGAAACATTACACGCAGTCATCCCAAAGTCTGGTTGGTTATAAATGAAAATGGCACTGCTGAGGCATCCAATATGGCCACCAGCATGTGTCCTGAATGAAAATCATGCATGTCTGATATCCCATGTGGAAGTCATCTTGAAAATCTTACTGCTACTCCTCATGAACGAAATTTGACATCAGTGTTTCACCAAAAGAACTCGTATGGTGTCACTGTGGTCCTAACCATACCAGGACAGTTCTGTTTCTTTTTATTGCTACTTCTGAATATCACCATGGAGTTCTTACTATAGGACATTTTACGATGTTGACATGGTCCTGAATCGAAAATGTGTCGAACCGACATCCAAGATCTGACATCTATTATGCCCACCATAGTGGCTATCTTGAAAATATTTGTGTCCCTATTACTCCTTGATGCAAAGTCATGCAAACATTTGGTTATAACCAGAAGTCATTTTGTGTATTTGGTGCTAAATGAAAATGGTGCATATCCGTTATACACTATCTTGTTATCGTGACTCCTCCATAAATGGAAAGTCATGTGTACTTGGGTTTTTTCTTCACAAGATTAATTATATATATTTGTCCTTATTGAAAATCTACCGATCTGGCTTCAAATATGGTCATTATGACAGCCATCTTGAAAATCTTATCCCTACTTCTCCTAAATGGAATCTCTTATGGGGTTTCTCATCAGAAGACATCTTATTTAATCTAATGAGGCTTGAATGTAAATTATGCGAGCATGATATCAATATGACAACTAATGTGTCAACTTTGGAAATACTGTTAACACTTCTACAGAAGAATTGAAGGTCATAAAAACATAAGGTTTTCACCAAAAGACTTCTTACGATATCCATGCATGACAACCATTAGGCGTTTTGCATAATCATTACACTTTGTTTTCACCAGATTATATCTTACGCTCGCTTGTATATGGGTTAAGCGGTTTGGTACATTAGAAAATAAACAAAAAGTAAAGCAATAGAAAGTTGTTTTTATCATTTTATTATCATTTCTTTAATTCCGATCTAATATATTTGAGAATATTCTTAAAACGATGACTGCTGCAAAAAGAGTACTTTCCGTATTTGCCATTTATAGAAACTGTATATGACCCACTTCCAAGAAAACAGATGGGTGTCTTCAAATATGAACTTTTCCTCACAGATTCATTATATTGAAAAGCTAGTTAGGTAGCGGACCAGTCTATTTTTAACCAAAACGGCAACAGATTTTAAGCGCAATGCCTTTGGGTGTGAGTTGTGAATGTTATATGACGCAAAATGTTAGAGCAGATGGATCTTTTCAAAGTTCAAAACTTGTCAAATCAGAAAAATGATAAATCAACACTGCTTTACAAACTTTAAAAGAAGACTATGAGAGTAATGTAATACAGCACTTGGACTGAGCACGCCATGCTCATTGCAAAACTTACAACTTCAAATTGATGATCATTTAGTGAAAGTTAACACATATCGACTAGTTAAAGCGATCGCTGAATATAAATAATTTTTCAGTATATATTGTGTTTGTATTCTGGTTCTAATCCACGTGGATTTTGCCCTTTGTGACAAGAATTTTCACCAGCTGCGGATCCGGGTTAGTAGCAAACATAAATGTATCTTTTTTACACAGTGTGATGTAATTATGGCAAATAATGTGTATATTACAGTTTTCAAGCCCAAATTACACTTTTTGCCACTTTTATTAGCAATTACGCTTATACGTATGAGGTGGTGGTGGTATGTATGGATATCAGATTGGTCCAAATAAAATTGTGCCCAGAAGACATCCAATATGGCCACCGCAGTAAACATGCTGAAAACCTTTTCACTAACTCTGAATGGATGGTCATTTTGACATGCGGTTTCAACTGGAATTCTTCTAATGGTGTCTAGTGCGTCTTAAAGGAAAATGGTACCGAACTTAAATCCTTTTAATGTATATGAAACTAAGGTGCTACATCTGTGTCACACACTATTTTCTGTATTTTCTATGCCATGTAACTTGACCCTTGAATCACAAGCTAGCGCTTGATTTTTTTCAAGCGCTCAGGAGTCCGTAAAGCAGAGTTACCAAGAGGCGCCCCCTGCAAGAGGGAAACCATGTAGGAATGATCTGGGACGCATTGTTGTATAAAGTAAGGTCGGGTTGGAACAGCTCAGAGACAGTGGAACATGGGCTCCAAGGGGGGTGGGGGTTTCATGCTGAGTCGATGCTACGCTTAGTCCAACAATCTGATAGTGGATGGATACGACCTCGCTGTCCCAAACAGTTGCATAGAGTATCTTGCACCACCAACTTGTGTGTATGGGCGATGATGCAACCAATGCCCGTAGTCGGGTTCTAGGTGATCAATACTAAACACATGAATGTCAACAAACAGGTAAATGAGTACAACAGCAACAGCGACCAAGACAAACTGATCCGATCAGTTGTGGCTACGGCATTTGAGTCACGCAAAGTCATCGATTTCAGTCTCCTTGCTGTACACGGCTAAGAACCCAAACTGAAGATTGCAAAACTTGTCAACGTTGCCGCGTCGGTACCTGTGCAAACAAAAACTGAAATATATTGTTTCCGAGTGGGTTTAACACTGTTGGTTGTCAATTAGTTGTGTATATAATAGTGACAGTCCTCGGTCTAATCTTCTCGGCTGATTATAACTCAATCGTGCGATCGTTTTCATTATTTGTACTTCTATGACTGATTTAAGTCTCGAAGCGTCACTGTGCGATTCATTAGGAATTCATGCTCTTACTGTTGTCCGAATACTCGTTCCGCAAGTTTACGCTTAAATCCACAATGGCATCGTGGCGATGTATGTTTTATTAAAAGAACTCAGCAACGGCTCCGAGATGTCCTTTGACCGGGTGCAACTTCAACATCGGTGGCTATGTTGGTTATGAACGTGTGTAAATACGTTTAAGCGCATCTATGATACTGAATGTTTAAATGCCAATAGCTTCGTTTTCTACTATGATTAACGAGTTCTGATATGTGCGTCAGCGCACATGAACATACATGAGAAACAAATGATCAGCTAAATGAACTTTGTTGTACGTTTTCACATCAAACCATATACGGGAAATCCTTCTTGGCGCTGGTGGGTACGTTTGTCACAATGCTTGCTTGGCAAGCCGCTCGAGAGTGACTCCGTGGGCGACTTTATCTTTGCTCACTAACTTTTCAATAGCAGCGGCATCCACCAATAACTGCGCGTACAGTTGTAAATTGGGTCCATGTTTGTTATATCAATATGCTTTACCTCAAATGAGTGGCATGCTAGCTAGAAGTAAATGCAAATTTTACCTCCATACCCGCCTGGATGATCACTCTAACGATTCTTTCTCCAACACCTGACCTCATGATCGCGTTGAAACTTTGGTTGAAATCTATATAATTAGGTTGAGGCACACGGATATCATTTGATGTTTTGTACGCGAAATCATGTCGGTATCATTTTGCTTTGCGTTTGACATCATTTTCAGCACACAGTAAGCTGTATATGGCGGCCAGCATAACCGGTGGAGGATGAACCTGGGAAAATGCCGGTAAGAACCACCAACCCACGAGAAACTACTGGGAACTTACTCACAAACCCACATTGGCGAAGCCTGAGATTTGAACCCACGAGGACAATAATTGTAAATAGGTCATAGAGGGAGCCAAATATGTTAAGGCATTTGCTCTGTGGTGTCCGGAGTATCTGGGCTAACGTAGAAGCGCCAGCACCGACATTTTTTCAGACCCCATGTGCGTCACCTATAGACATGGAAGGCACGATACACGTAAACTTCTTTGCTCCCAACGAACACTTGGAAATGATCGGTAACTTTTATAGACGGCTGTAAACGTGTCAAATATATGTTGTAGTCGCGACGACCTGCACGGGAAGATCCCACGGTGGACTTTGAAGAAACGTATGCATCTGTATTCAAACCAACTCATGAAACGGCGGAACAGGTACAGAAGCCGTTTAAACCACCGACATGCTGATGGGAACATAAAAATAACCTGGTCCGATTGTCAGAACAACCCAATAAATTGAACACTTGTCAGATGAGATTACGGGAATCCAAGTATGCATCGAAGTCATTAGAGAACAGTTGTCGAAATAAGAGAAGACACCCTTCGCCCTGAGGAAGACATCAGAGAGGTACTTGAAAATCTTCCACTGCCACCACCACCTGTGTACGACCCAATGCTGAAAACACCGAACTTAAAATATAATGAACAAGATCACCAGTTTATCTTTGAAAATCTTGAACGCGGCGCTTTTTTATTCTACCCCCCCCCCCCATCGCCTCATTGGATATAGTTTGTGTTGAAATTGCCATCAAATGTAAGTCATGCTTGGACCAAATTGATATGCAGGGAAATCAATGGGCATAAGCAAGTCACTGACGAGCCGTGGTACGATTTTAATAAAATACTTTATACATTTTACGCCGGCCCCATTGTCCAAGGCAGCGCAATGTTTATAGACATTATGAGACGAGTAGAGGAGGGGGAAGATATGAAGACGATGTCGCTCACGACCACCTCAACCCGAACCCGGACTGTCATACACTCCTCCCCCACAAGAAGACGCTGCAAACATACAGAAATGGAGAAACAGCAACAAAGACGTGCAGTTACACCCCCTAGCCCCCATCCCATCTGCACTCACACTGGTAAAACAGCATCATTAAAAAAGACCCGAAATTACACCCCCACATGTACCAAAAAAGCCAAGAGAAAAGAAGTCCTGTTGACATACCGTAAGAAAAAGAAAAATAAATAGGGCAGATTTTGAAGAGAACAAAACGGATATGCCAACAGAAAACAAAAAGAAACGAACAGTCGACAGGAGGAACAAAGACGTGCATATCAACAGGAACAATAAGCAGAACTGAAACAACCAAATGAAACACTCGTGTGATCGGTTCACGGGTTCAGTAACGCATCAGTAGTCATTAATGAGGCAGGATCAGTTTCTTTGCCGTTGCGGATCAATGGCTACATTTAGTACCTTGACATAGGAACCTATTGAAGATATCCATGATGTATATAACACCATGGATGAATTAACTGTGAGGCGATTCTTCTTGAAATCAATGCTGCGATGCAGTGTGTTGTTGCAAATACAACCCCGAGCGTTACCTAGATGATCTCAGCAACGATACATGTATTCGATGTGATTTGTCAACGATACCATGATTTGCTGTGATTTTCTCTTTACCAATCCTGCACTTTAGCTTCACTTCTTGTTTATTATTGGTGGCATATTATTCGTTCGTAGCCATTCGACTGGTCTCTTCGCGATTAACACGTTTGTGTTTTTAGTGGATGTGGGTGCGACCTGGCAAAAAGTAAACTTTCAACTGGTGTGTACGACATGGAATGAATCAACGATCAGATTTGACTGAAGATTTCATTGATGACTAACAAATACTATACTTTTCATAAGCGAGCATGAACCCACACTCAGCTCATTCATCTTGATTAAATCTGCACCGTGTGCGGTTGACATTGAACCGTCGTCAATAAGAACCTGGAGGTATCAGGCTTACTCCAACCAGTCCGATCAATTTACCTTGTGATTCCAACAGCAGCAGATGCTGAGCTTCCCCTAGCCTTACCCCGACCCCGTGGGGGCGGGGTTTACATCTTGTTCGATTTATACCCAAATGTGGAGCAGAGTGATCTATTATTGATTACTCCCGCGAAGCCTATGTATCTGTTATGCCACGCTGGTCGGTTGACACATTTTCGTTTCACATGTTAGATCTCCATGGGCACAGTATTGAATTTATTGTTGGAGGTATTTCGATAGCAGTCGGTTCGCTTTTGGTGCTGGTAAAGTAATTTTGCTGCAGCTGCATGCGAGAATGCGTATGTATTTGGAACTTCTCGCGGCGGCACAAAGGAGTCTCAATACAATAAGTAAACTGTACTAGTTGACAATCGCCGATAAAACGATCAAATGGGCTGAGTTTGAAATTGTGCTAGTCGAAATGGAAAACCATCAAATCCGCGCATATACACGGAACCGGGGCGTTAGCGATCAAAAAAAGTACAGTGCTTATAAATGGCGGGACTGAAGCAGTTTATTAAAATTTCACTTATAAGGCTACTCCCATATGGTTGATGATCAAAACAATAATCATCAACCTTATGGTTTCGTAACCGTTTGTTTGGTTACTGAACTAGGTTAATGCTTTCTATCCCACACGACTTTGGAGGGGGACCTCTTGGTAACTTTGCATCGCGGGTTCATGCGCACTCGCGTAAATCATGCAATCGAATGTGATTCGAGGGTAAAGTCATGGGGTGCAGAAGACTTTGACCTGTATCAGTAACAAGTTTCAGAAGCCCCATAATGATACAACTCGCCCGATCTTATGGGTGGTTTAGAACTAAAACTTGACTATAGAAAGGTACATTATTGATAGGCATTGTGAAATATCTTCATATCTTGCCTTGCCTGACCCTTTGTCGATCATAGGAACAAAAGTGTAACATTTTGCGACTGTTTCGGCTTTGTGGAATGTATTTGTTCATTACATCTCGTATGGTCCATAAGGCCTGACTGTCAAAACAAATTGTACACCTATGCTTTCAGACGTTTTCTTTGACTCGTGAATGTGATATAACGCGCAAAGATTCACATTCAATGTTTTCGCACTATATCTGAGCTATGAGATCAGATTTGATCATATACAGTTGAAACGTTTGGACTTCTTCAGGTTAATATTTTCATTCCGATCACATCTCTTTCATGTATCCATGATGGTTAATATTGCTTTTGATGTTATTAATTGCTAAATAGTTAATCAGTGACGATTTACACTATCAGATTAATTTTATTGGCCTTCTTTCCTTGTTTGTTTACTACTGAATACTAAGTGAATAAGCTCGTGTGTTTTGGCTACATGACTAAGTTTTACATTCATACTGATCTATCCTTAAATACTTCTATTTTACTCAAAGACTCAACGGTATGTATTGTTATTACTATATATAATATATTGCTAGATATTCGTCGTCGATAAAAGACGATGGACGACGTTCGGCTAGCTAGGATTTATAGGCATATTAAATAGAAACTTTGATGCCTGAAAACATGTGTATCAGTGTAGATAGGATCACTTGGGAGTGGCAGTATAAACTTTAACCAGGTTTCATGACGGCAGAACTAACCTAGGATTAGAGTACTTTGATGTTAAGGGTTTAACGCCATTTTTCAGCACACGATAGGCAGCACATGGCGGCCAGTATAACTTAGTGTAACTAGTAGAGGAAAGCCCGATAAAAAGCAAGGAAACACGGGAGGCTACTGGCAAGCTTTCTCACAGAACTGCTCGTACCTAGGAAGCTGAATTTGTACCGCAAAGTTAGAGGAGGAAGATATAAGTCTCTTGAACTGTTTATTGTATGCATACGCAGTTTGTCGAGTGAGTCTCCGCTCGCGTGTTTTAACTTTCGTTTTATTGATTGGTTAGTTTAGTAGCACTTTTATCACATTAAGTCAGCGAAGAACCTTGCCAAGGATATATCGGAAGCAGCCGACTTTTGATATCGGAAACAGCTGACCTTTAGATAACGAGTACGACGTTCTACCAGCTGATCTGCCGATAAATTTGCTCGTATTATGTGCGAGTGAGCATGGGCATATTTAGTGGTTCTAACGTAATGTATTTAATTATGATAGACACGAAAACGTCTTACTATGGCACTTAACCTTTATTTGTGGTTATGACTAATAATCTAGAAGTATGGGTTTGGTATGTGATATGTAGCCTTGTGGTAATAGATTTTTGGGTAAACTTTCAAAAAATATCTTTATAATTTCCAAACTTGGACACACAAAATATGAAACCGCAAGTTGTAACCAAATTGGCTTGGATAAGGGATTGTGACTGTAGCTGTATGGCAAACAATCGATCCGGTGTATCCTCCAATGGTTCCAATTTGAAATTAACCAAAGAGGTCGTCAGCCAAGCCGATCTTTGAACTTCCACTCCTATTTTCTTGTCACCATCTACATACGATGGTAATAATTCTTGTACGAGATAGGAATATGAAGAGAGAAAACATTGTTGATTAAATATTTGAAATTTAAATGTTAAATTGTATAGGTGAAACCTCAACACACCGTAATAACATTAATTTGTATTACGAAATGTAATTGTACAGTGTAACCTGAGGTTGTATACACACTTCCTAGGAAACCTGTGACATTCAATGCAGGGAAGTAGGACTGAAACAATGTCATGTACTAAATAAATAACCGGCATATTCATCTATAAAATAAATCAATGTACGCATTTGATGAAGGAAGAATGTACAAATTTACAATTTATCTTATGCTTTTCAGAGTAGCGTTGACGGCAATAGCCGCAGGTTTTATGTGAACGTAAATTTAAGCAATCGTCTAGTATGGGCATGTGTATACGTATAAGAAGTGGCAAATAGATCAACTTAATAGAGCCAAGAAAGTTAGATACTGTACATAGCAACAATGATGTACTAATGGGATTAATTACACTCTGTAATTTTTTACAGAAATGTGATAGTGTTTGTATACTTTGAAAATAAACCAAAGAGAACAATTAACAATGCGACAATATATTTCTTTATTTATTACTAAGTTACCACAAGCATATGTTTCTTCACATATAATATGTTCATGATTTATTAACAGCTTTAATCAAAATAGTCTAAATATGATTGATACCTTAATGTTTTGTGAAAACAAAATATAATTTACCTGTCATTAGTTTGTCTAGATCTTCCTTAACAATATCCAAATCAAAAATATTTTTCTCATTCTCAATGAGAAAAATCTTGAGAGTCTCCTTTGTGCTTTAATATTCATTTCGGTTTAGAATTATATTTCCACCTGACATCTGAATGAGACCGTGAATTGTTCTGTAAATGTAAAGGTATGAGATATAATAGCAGTTGCATTATTTGCACTGTGCCATGCGCACCATAGTTTACAAAGGATAATCTTTGCTAGCTGCATGCAATATTTAAGCTGTTATAAACATATTGCTGTAAATACAACTGTGCCAATTTCCGGATCTGAGGCAAATCAAACCTCTTTACACTGTGGAGATTGTCCGATTCATCCAATTTGCAAAATTTCACTTGAGTATTCTCACTACAAATAGTTACAGATTATCCTGTATGCAGAGTTAGTAATTATAGACTACATACATTTAAGTCATTTACCTAATTTTAGGAAATTAATAGCAAACACGTTTGTTATCGATTTTATTGTGTATGCGTGTGGAGGTCAGGGTTTTTTTCCCCAAACATTTTGAGTTACTAACATCTATGGTTGATAACATTATGATGATACCAATTGTCAGTGTACTTGAAAAAATCTTTCAAAGAGGATTGTGTGCTGTTTAATACACTTTTGTGCTAGAAAGCGTCTTTCCAATTTTTATTCCTTCATATTGACCATGACAATAATATTCAGTGTTACTGAAAAGCCGCAAAAATGCCATTCTGGATCGTTGCGGACCTCAGTGGTATTCATCAGTGTCTTCGTCCCATAAAATTTCAAATGTTACCTGAAAAACAAAATATAACATTATTAACAAATGCAGAGCAGTTTCTGGGCATGACTTCATCTGCATGTCATAAAATGTAAGTAATTTACTCGTACAAAAGCTAAGCTTCCAATCAAATTTTAGAAACAATTCATACTGATACTACTAGGTGCTCAGGCTCCTGACCAGTAATAAAACTGTGGAAACAACACCTTGTGCACTTTCGTTCGCCCACTTGATAAGGTTGATAGAGGCTTATGTTCGAATACATCTGATATGGCGACATCTAGACCATATCCAGTGCAAAGAAAGAAAATGGCTTATCATGCATAAGGTTGTAAAGTACTTAAGTACAGATCTGTTATAAGGGTACTTCTTTATTTTAATTAAACTGTACATTGCTAACTGAATCACGTTACAAAACATCATCTTTTATTGTTTTGAGATTCCGTTCAACAGGGTATTAAGATTTGTAATTACAGCAATGTGAAAAGATTACTAATTATCTGATTTTCTTCTACGCAGTCGTTATGAATTGATCTTATGTATACTGATGTATACACATTTTTGTATTTATACTTATTAGTTCTTCTACAGATATCTTTCTCCACAAAAGCAAATTATTTGCATTTTAGAGGATTTGAATAAAACGATGTATGTTATTCAAAGAAGATAAAACATACTTTGAGCAGCAGGCAGGGTGAACCCTACAACTTTGTACATGACCTTATTTTACAAAAATAAAGGTTCCTACAGGGGCTGAAAAATAAGGTCAATAACGCTAAACCGAACCTCCTAACTTTTATTATTACCGTATAGTTTGAAAAACGGATAATAAATCGTTTGGGTTAGCTCATTTTTGTTACTTTATTTTTGACTTTTTGCTTTTTATGTTATAATGCGTTTAGTTTACTCACCGGGTCACTCAATTTTTGTCGTTCACTCTGCCTGCTGCTGTAAATTAAACAGCCAGTATAAATATTATTAATAATGGTCGTTATAGGCGAACCACATTCTGCTAGATTAGCAAGAGAGCGACTAGAAGCAATTAGAAAATATTTACCTGTTCGTGATGCTGTCAAGCAACAATTACAACAACGACAAGAATCTCATGTTGAATTTGAAGAGGATACAAAACAATTATTTAAACCTATTACAGAGACAACTAAACCTCTTCTTCCTGTTTTAGAGAAAACCGCTGAAGCAACTGGAAAAATAGCAGAAAGAACTAAGAAAACAAAAAAGATTCTACGAGAACTTCCAATAGAAATGGCTGCTGCTCAGCCACCGAGGGATATACCAGAATTAATTGAAGGTGATTCGAGTGTTCTCTTTGAGAAACCGGAAAAATATGGAACATCAAAAAGAAAATATGTCAAAAAAAGAGTAACCAAATTTTCCAGTTATGGTCTTCATCTTGCTAATACGGTTCCTATTGAATTTGCAGGTACAGGATACGTTTATCGTAGTCATTTTTTAGATCCGAATACTCCTGATATTCCAAGGAATAAATGGGTTCCTTTTATATCTGGAACTTTAAAAAATATATCCAAAATTACTGGTAAATATCAAGCTGAGTTTAAAAAATTTGAAGATGATGTTAAAAAATATGAAAGATCCGTTCTCGACAAAAGTGCCGTTGATAGTATAAAGAGAGAACTATTGGAAAAAGAATTAATAGAATTAGAACAAGAAAAAGAAGAAAGAGAAAAATTTTATGAAGAAACTCAATCATCATCGCCACCACGTGTACAAACTCCATCTCCATCACGATCACCACCACTACCACAACAACCATCATTATCATTACCACCGCCATTACAACCAACACCAGAGAAAGCAGCAAAAGGACGAAAAGTAAAAGGATCAAAATATTGGTCGCCAGCCTCACGGAAAATTCTTGAAGAACAACATTCATCACCATTACCACCGTCATCAGAGGAAAAAAAAACACAAAAAAAACAAAGAGATATGGAAGAAGCACTTGAATTTTATAGGAAGGATTTAAAAAAACGACTGATAGAAACGAATGCCGAAATAGAGGATTTGATGTTTCAATTTACGCTAGAAAAGGACAAGAATACGAGAACCTTTTTAAAAGAAAGAATAAAACAATTAACAGAACAAAAAGAATTATAGAATCAGGTATAAAAGAATCTTATGGTACGGATAAAAAACCTTCTACTGGAAGCGGTTTCTCTACTGGAGATGATTTTACTCTATGTCCTAATAACGTCCTTGCTGATGTTGATCGATTAGAAATACTAATCGGAGGAAAACGAGCTGGTAATAATTCTCCAGAAATAATTAATGAAGCGGCCGATATTTGCAGACGGTTATTTACAAGCGGTATCATGGACGTTGATGTTTATCAGTCTCTTATTAACGAAATTGCCGATGACTACTACAGTGACTGAGTACGTAATTAAATACAATTACTATAATAAAATGATTGTACATAGTACTCAACGTGGACCAACCATGGTCAGGGTAATAAATTCACGATTACCAGTATACGAAACAACCTACGGAGATGGACTAGGTGATGTTGTTCAGGGTCTATTTAGAAGGATAGCCCCAAAAGCAATACCGATCGCAAAGCAACTGGGAATGAAAGCTATTGATGTTGTTCGTGAAAAAGGTATTGGTGCTATGGGTAATCTCGCTGGTAAAGCATTTTCAGCGATCAAACATAGACTAGCACGATTAATACGACGAAAACCTCAACCACCAGTAAAATTACCTAGTACTGAAGTAATGCCTGCAAATGTCAGTAAAATAATAAATCAAGTTGCTAATCAAAAACTAGCAGAGTTGGCTGATGTACCAATGTCAGAAAAAGAAAAAAATATAACCGCTAGTCTGATAGCAGGAAGTGGTCTTCGTTTTAGACGATAATACATATAATAAAGATGTTCAAACGTATATCTGATCCAGCATTTGACATGGACGCACCAGTACTTAAAGATGAGTCTGTGCGTGATTATCAATATCATTCTTATGACGCTCGAATTCCAGATCAGCGTGGACGAATTGAACTACAAGTTCAGGATACAAGTAGGTATTTTCTACCCGCTGAGGCTTTTATTGAAGTAGAAGGTAAAATTTATAAAGCGGATAATACTGAATACGATAATAATGTTGCTTTTGGTTTTGTTAATAATGGTACTATGGCGTTATTTGACAGCGCTACTTATATGATTGATGGTAAAAATTTTGAATCAATTCAGAAGGAAGTTGATGTTGCTACAACGATATTGGGTCTAGCACGATATAGCGACGATTATTCAAGATCAGCTGGTCCATCAATGATGTTTGTAAAGGACACTTCTGATCACCCGGATCACAAAAATGTAACTACGGGTAATGTAAGAAATGCTGCAGGAACCGCAGAAACTCCCGCAGTATTATCAATGAACGCAAATTTCAACTTAGGATTTGCATCACGTAAAACAATGTTGAAAGATAGAATGTTTTCATGTGCAATTCCACTTTCACACATATCTGGATTTTGCAGAAATGTCAGAAAAGTTATTTTCGGAGCTAAACATACTGTTGTACTTGTACGAAAAGCCACGGACGATGATGCAGTATGGTACCCCGCTGGTGTTGATTCTGCTGCAACTGCTGCACTTCATGGTAAAGTAGTATTAACCAAGCTTTCATTATGGATGCCGGTGATGACTCCAGCAATACCTGAAGACGAACGTCTACTCTCTTTTATGAATCAAGGTGGTAAATCAGCGTTGTCATGGTTAACAATGACCACAGATGCTGTTCAGAGTGCAATTAATGGTTTATTTACATGGCAAATAGCCTCTCAACAGGGAATAGCCGCACCACGACATATATTTATTGCGCTTCAGGATAATACACGTGTAGGTAATCAAACAGAAAGTTTAATGATATTTGACAAACTTGGTGTTTCCGAAGTTTCTTTAAGAATAAATGGACATCAAGAATCATCCGAGGATATATTACTGAATTTCGATCAAAATCATGTAGCACGTGCATATCATCGATTAATGACATTCATGGGCCGTGATCAAAATATTGATACTGGTTTACAAATATCACAATTGGATTTTACAACCTTATATCCGATTTATTATTTTTCGCTCGAACATTTAGATTTAACCAGACAGTCAGTAGTCGATATACATTTTCGAGCTCGTGTTAACAGAAATATTATAAATATTCCTAATTACAGAGCAATTGCTGTCATACTCAGCGATAAATCAATGTTACTTGAAGGTGTTGGTGGATGAATGCGAGTCGTTGATGCTCCAGTAGAAAACATGTAATTAGATCGTTTATGATAATCATAATGTCGTATAATCGCGTTAGTGTTAGTCTGACTCCTGGTCAGATTAGAAGGATACAATCAGCATCAAAAAATGACTGTGGATTAAAAATATCGCTAAAGAAAGATCAGATGAGCGGTTCAAATAAATTATCTCTTACAGAACGTCAGTTCAGGCATTTCAATGAAGCCAAAAAATCATATAAAGGTATAAAACTTAATCTTTCTGCGGGTGCCATTAAAGATATCATTAAGACGGGTGGTATATTTCCACTTCGTGCTGCTATACCAGCATTAATAGCCGCTACAGCCCCAGCTGTTGCAAAAGCAGCTGCATTAGGTGCCGTTGGAACCGCTGCTGGAATGGCATTAAAGAAAGCAACAGGAAAGGGAATCAAAAAAAAGGGAAGTGGTCTAAGATTACCAGGGACTCCACATTCATGGTACGGAAAAGGCCTAAGATTACCAGGGACAGTTTACTGATATCTCCTATGTCCAATTTTGATTTGCTAGATGCTGCTAAAAAATTTAAAATAAAAAATTTTAGAGGAGTTTTTATGCGTAATCAATTACCAAAACAATCAAACAATATTGAAACCGGTTTTATTAATCTCGACAAAAACTCTGGTCCAGGCACACATTAGGTTGGATATGCAATTGATGCACGTGGAATTATTTATTTTGATTCATATGGACTAGCTCCACCAAAAGAATTCTTAAAGTATATTAGCGGCTATCAAAGTACTCCAATATGGTATTCAACGTTACCAACACAAACATTAACTGATCCACCAATATGTGGTCGAGAAGTACTTAACGTACTTGATGCTATATCAAAATCAACAAAACCACCTCATAAAGTTGTACATGAATATACTACGTTGTCACATTTAAACAGACATTAGTAAATATAATGGTGGACATTTACGGAAGATCTTCTCGTGGTAAAGCTCATCAGCAAGCTGATTTATCTAAATACGCAACTCTCGATCAGCTCAGAAATGAGATTGATGATTTATTAAACATAACCAGTGTGGATCAAAATGAAGTAGTTGTTTTTCAGGATAAGGAAGGACGATTAAAAACTAGTAATATACAACTGCCAGATGTATTTATACGAGTTCCTAATGCGGTTGTTAATAAGATAGTTACTTTTACTGATCAGGGTAAAATACAAGATTCCGGTACGTCAGTCAGCGATTATATTAAGAAAGCTGGTGATTCATTCACAGGTGGCATTATTATGAATCAAAATAAAATTATAGACCTTAGAAACCCAGTCGCAGATACAGACGCCGCAACAAAGGAATATGTCGACGATCAAGAATCTAAATACGTATTGGCCAATGGCGGTATAATGCGTGCATTTCTTAATATGAATAATAACGGCATTAATAATCTTAGAACACCGGAATTAGATTTTGATGCTGCAACGAAAAAGTATGTTGATGATAACGAAATTCCTATTTCAACTTCGTTAAAAACTATCGGTGATGAAATGACTACACTTAGTGCTACTTTTTCTAGACACGTAGAAACGTTCTTAAATTTTCGTAGAAATATAAACAAAACCATTAAAGATTTTTTTGGTGATCCACCAACCGTTGACATAAAACTCTCCGACGTTAACATGAAAATCAACGACATTGTCAGTGGAATACCTAGCATTGTTCAAAAAACTAATCTGATTAAAATTCCACACGGACAAATTAAAAATATCGTATATACAGTAGCATCGGGATCAACAACATGGACACCGCAAAATAACACACTCGAACATACCGTAGAAGTAACTGGGTTATACAGGTTATCTATGTACGGTTCGGAAATTACTGCGGCAACTTCATTATCACCAAATGTATATCATAATCCTCTATTGGTGATGCTAACCAAGAATATGAAAGAAATCTTTACGTTAATATCAACGGAAATGCCTCCGAGACGTTACTGGTGGTGCCTAGAATTCGTAACTGAAACTTAATTAAATGACGTTGTTAGTATAATGGATCAACCACAGTCTTGCATCGACGTTCAACGTTACAGATGCAATCAGGTATGTGAGCGTCTGACTAAACTAAATAATTTTATTGATTATTATAACACGAAAATAAAAAAATACAAAAGGCGTATAGTTGTCATCGGTGTAGTTGTTTACTCGGTTTCTGCTGTTATTGCTGGAACAGGATTATTATTATCAACATTGACGATGACAGCACCTACTGTTATAACCATCATTGTTTCAGCATCAACGACTATTGCTGGTGTTCTCGGTATTATAGCCAAAAAGATAGATACCTGTACAAATGCTAAATTGCACGATTATATGATTAAATTACATACAGTGGCAGAGGCATACTCTAAACTATCTTTGTATATTTCTTCGTGTGTTAGTGATGGTGAAATATCCGATACTGAATTCGCGATGATGATGAAAACCTATGATGACGCTTTTAAGGTGATCGCAAAATGATTTTAATGAATTAAATGATAATGATAATAATAATGACAGACAGGGAGTTACTTCAGCAGATTGTCACTAATACGACTCCGTCAAAAACCACTATGATATCGTTAAGTTCGACCAATCCTGAATTTAGTATCAATTTTCCAATATCAATTCCTGCAAAAGAAATAGCATTAGCGCAATTGCGAGTTTATTATAGCTGGCCCAATATTAGATCAAAACCATTTGGTGGACTACAGCCAAATAATTCATTAGTATTCGCCAATAAGAATAAACCTGATGGAACTCCTGATTGGCAAGTAGTTGCTACAAGACTGGCAACAATTAATGTTGAAGAAATTAACTCAAAATCAAGACCAATTAAATCTGAACATGGACGTGTACTTAATCATCTAAAAAAATTATTTTCCAGTATCAGCGCTTCCTATGACGATGACTTAAAAAATCAAATAATTGAAACAATACAACATTTGAATCAGGTTGCATCAGACTTAGAATATGTAAATAAGGCTATCGTTGACAGAGAGAAAACATTAAAAGCACCGGAAGATAGATTTCTTAGTATGTATATAGTTAATAGAGATGATCCCATTCAGCGTGTAGGCCATAAACATTTATTTAAAACAGTGTTTCTTAAATATTATGGAATCACAGAAGAACAGCTACCAACATTTGTAATTCCGGGATTTAACTCTGAGGAGCTAAAGAAATCAGTTAATGATCTTATTGATGAACACTTTAAAAGAATATGTGATTCATGGAAAAAAATAATACCCACACCAATTACTCTTAAATATAATAATGATCCATACGGTGGAGGTCGCCATATCTCACCTGGTATTGTTAATATAGCATCTACGATCGCGGTCAATCTAGTATGTGACGTAATTGATAGTTATCAAGTAGATCTTTCAAAGTCTAACCAGGCCCAACAGGGGTATATACTATATACATTCAGTCCTAAAGATCCGCCCGGGTGGCTAATTGTATCTGAGCCAATTATTCCAGTTTATCTACGTGTACATAATCCATTATTGTCAAGAATAAATTTCAAACTTACTGACCAGGCAGGATACATTCTGGATCTACGAGGAGAGTCTCTTAATATTAATTTGTATATACGCTCGTAGAACGCCCTAGTAAATAATCAGGGGGGAAAAAAATAATCTGATGGGTAAATTACTAATCAAAATTAATAATAATCAATTCGTATGATTAAAGCAATTGTATATATAATAAAGCGAGATAACTCTGCTATCTCTCTCTGCGGAGTAAATTGAACGATTATGTCCCTTACTACTACGTCGTTACCTGTACATACGTATTTCGAACAAAGCGTATTAGTCCGTCTGTCTGTTAATCCTTACAGACTTGTTAAAAACCAACTTGTTTGATATATTCCTGTCCTATAATGTGAACGGTGTTGTATTCTGATAACAATTTTAAAACCTTAAAACGATATATATATATAAGGCCGCACTGGGAACAGGATGTACTTTATCGATTTTGTGTGGGGTTGGCTGACGTATGACTCAGACTGGCATGTATATTACCTGTGTCTGTAATGTTTATATATACGAGTGGTGAATATATTTTAATAAAATCATAACTTTCTTGATTTATTTAGAAAATGTAATACTCTCTCGTGTTAGTCATATACTATATAGTAATTTCTCGAACATATACACTCAACCGAATGTCATAGCTCAGTGCAAGAATATTTGAATTCTGGTGCTGAAGGTCTGTCGTTCGATTCCCATGGCCGCAGGGGTGGGTATATGGTCCAAGGGTTGCCAATTTTATTAAGATTGGGGGGCACCGCCCCGAGGTTTCATGAACCCCTCACCACGTCAAGCCACGTGGTGAGTGCATTTTGCACTTACCCCGGGGTTTGATTTGGTGGGGGGTTGTATGAAACCGCAATGCCTAGACAGTCCTCTGAATTTCTAATATTTCGTTTCGATTAGGAATTCGCTGGGGGATGTGTCTATGCAAGGTACCCCCTACAATAATCAGTAGCATGTCTGAGCTCTCTACCTCATTTGAAAGACCCCCACAAGGAAACATTCAGAAAGAATGCTAGCCAATAGAAACAGAACATGGAGTGCCAATAACGGTCATAAGAAAGACATCATCATGCAAAAAAAAGGACTCCATGAAAGACACAAAGGGGGCTCCAGTGACGGGTAACCGCTTAGGATGCTACTGATTGTTTTTGATATTTTTAGGCCAAACATCAAGGTCAAAAGTCATAGTTAAAAACTTGAATGTCAATTATTTTTTATTTGAAAGAAATATTTATATATATATATAATGAACCAAGAAAACATTAATGATATTATTTCTGCTATTTAAAAATTAAAACATAACGGAATAAATCGCTCTGATAATCTTGATCCTGAAAAAATATTATGCGATTATGAAATATTAAAACAACGAAAAATCGACAACAAATACACATTACCATCCAATTATAAATTCGTAAAATCAATCTATCAGTCTATGTTAGAATCCTTGGCAATTGTAAATGACAAGCAGGTAAAGCTATTTGCGCCTCTTCCACGTTCGATCGAAAATATTAGATCCGAACTATCTCGTGAATACGAGAAAAAGAAGATTGTGGATAATCGTGTAATGCAATTAAGAAAGATCATGTTATTTGATTCTGTCAAAAGTGAAAGTGACACTGAGAGTAGCGACGGTGAAGGTACCTATGGCAAAATATAGAGTAGAACTATATATAATATAAAAAAAAATATTTATTTATTAAGAGTACAGAGTTAGATATATTCAAATATTATCGGCTGATCATATTTTATTGAATATGCTGATCTAGTAATATTATTTGCGACATCACGTACTGATTGTGGATGTATGCTAAAATGTTTTGCAGCTGCATTCATTGATTGGAAAGTTATTTCTTGGCCTGTTTCTGTATTCATGGATTTAATAGCTCTCTTTCCGAATACTTTACACATTCCTGTATTTCCACGTGCAGATTCTGACTAGGTGTAATAGCTTGCAGGTTAGATAACCGATTATTTTTGGGATCTCCATCAATGTGATCAACTACAAGTCCATTTTCAACTACTCCACGAAAACATTCGAATATGAATATATGAGAGCGATAATTTTTATTTCCAGCACGGAATCTAAAATAACCTTTATTATCAAGATTACCGACTGGTTCTTTTAATCGACAGTGCCTGATCACACCATCTCGGGATGCTTCATAATTTGTATATACTGGATGCGCCACAAATTCGTTTTGAGTCTGATTTGTCTGAGTCATTATATAATAATATTATTTGTCTTAATCACTGTTTTGAAATCTGGTCAGATAATCTTCTACGGTTTTTATAGGAGATTTACCTGACGATGTATTATTTTTTTTTTGTCATAATATCGTTTTAGTTCTCTGTATTTTTTTCCGCCACATTTTAAACACAATTGAGTTTTTCCTCTGACTCCAACACCACATTGAATACATGGTATTGGTCCTGTACTTCCATTTTTGATACTTTGCATATGGTAGTAGCAGAATTCATTCACACACGATTTATTACAAGGAGAAATATGTCCAATTTTGAGCCAAGCACATTTGTTTTTTGTTTCAACCAGTATATATATATATATATATATATAT
>JAECUM010039777.1:0-29054 GCA_016617855.1 Megalonaias nervosa | reverse complement strand
CTGGATTGTTGAACATGTTGAATTTTGTCAAAGATTTTGGATGAAGCTAATTGTTTAGGTGTATTTCAAACTGTAAACAATCTCAACTGATCATAGTCTTTAGCTTGACCCTGTCGTTTCATTTCCTCTAATACTGACTCCCATAAGTCTGTAATGATGACAGCTGCTTTCTCTGGTGGAATTTGAGACATTCAGTTTTTAAGTTTGACCATGTACATGTAAGGGGCCATTCTAAAGTTTCCACAAGTGACTTTTTGAGTAACAGGAATGTGAAAAAAATATTCAATGGTTACTAAACGACGTTCTTTCTTAGCTGATCTGTATTCTTTCTAGGTCCATTAAAAGAGGTAGATGGTATTGGATCTGGATCACTCACGTCTTCTTCAAACTTGCTCAGCTGAACCTCTGCTAACACTGTTCTAATGATATGAGGAGACCCTCAAAGTCGTCGTCGCTTGGCTTCTGGTTTCTCCTGGGAAATGTGTGTTCTTTTCATGATGATTGTTGATTCAAGTATGATTTGATTAAGTCAGCTGTCTCTCCCATTAAACGCCTTCTATTTTAGAAAATACACTCATGATCTTTCCATCTGTAAAACTCTAAAAGCCACAACAGATGACACCTCTCGTCAGAGATTTACAGAGTCATTCGAAAATACACTTTTTCCAAGAAGATCTCTGGAGCTATATCATTTTGTTTCATTAAGCAATCATTTTAGCAGTATCTCTAAGCGGGCTGTAAAAATAAATTGTTTGAGTTTTGATGGACTTGACAACGTGAGCTTTAATTGTCTTTTACGAAGTAATAAGCACACATACCTCCCTGTACAAATGCATAACTTCGATGTCACAACCTTACAAGTAAAAACCTAGGTTCAGGACCAATTCGATAGTTAAACAATGAGACCAATATCAGTAAACAAGACTGAATTTTATTCCTCTAGTAACACACAATTTAACGGAGAAACTGACTTTTACGGTTTTGAATTGCACTTTTAATGAGGAAAGCACCCATTCCATTTATATTTCATAATCACCCGTCAAAACTGGCAATGATTACGTACAATATGTAGATCCATTGTGTGTTTGTTCAGACTGGTTCTTCAAATTCCACATTTCACTCACGATATTAAATCTAGAGATTAAGTTTGCAGTTTGCAACTAAAAATATAACTCTGGTCTTAGCAGCAGTATCTGTAACATTGACAAAAATCATGGTCTGGTCAGTGTGTTTATCTTACGATAATAGGTAGAGAGAACGACAAATTGTAATGTAGAATTTCACATCTTGACTACATTATTGACATACCCTATTTAAAATAGCTCTTTAACAGACAGCCGTATACTACTTGCTAATCATATTAAGGCATAGATTTATAGGGACTAATTTTAGTATCTACAAATAAATATCAATGTAAGTTTTGACAGACCTCATACCGTTCGTTTTACATTACAAAACTGCGCTAATTTATTTGAAATTATGATATGAAAATTACTTAGCATTAGTTCAAATCATATCGGTAAGTCTAATGACAAAAACTAATGTGAAGTTAGTGTGTTTATCAAGCGACAATAAATAACGAGGACGACAAAAAATGATTAATTTGTATAAAAACAAAAGAAATCAGATCGGTCTCCTCTTGCATTATACTAATTTAAGATGGAATATACTAATCATAGGCATACATCTTTATTTGAACAGAAATCTTCAGCATGAGATTCTAAGATCGCCAGTCATACATGGAACTATTTACAGAGTGTAACTTGTGATGATATAGAATGACCTTTTTATATGACAGAGTAAACACTATTTATCGTGACAAAATAGGCTTTTTCCTCAGAAATAGGTACAGTCACATTCAAATTTAAATAGGTACAGTCACATTCCAATTTAAATAGGTATAGTCACATTCCAATTTAAATAGGTGGTCACATTCCAATTAAATAGGTACAGTCACATTCCAATTTAAATAGGTACAGTCACATTCCAATTTAAATAGGTACAGTCACATTCCAATTTAAATAGGTACAGTCACATTCCAATTTAAATAGGTACAGTCACATTCCAATTTAATATGTATTAGGAATTAAATGTTAAACTGACCTGCACAGTTACGAACATAATAATTTAAAAACTTGTCTTTCAAGCCTTTGATAGCCATTATCGGGCCGTTTAATATTTGCTTTGGTTCAGGATCATATTGCGTCGTTAAAAAAGCTATTCAAGTTATTTATATTGAGGCTGGAATGATTTGCGTCGAAAGATTTCTTGTTCTTCGGAGATGTGGGTAAAATATATAACGAAATAATTTTTTGGTTTTATGGAGAAAATCTCTTCAAAGAACTGTGTGTAGCACGTTGAAACGAAAGAGCCAAAATTTTTCTAAGCACAAATTCCACGTTTATTCGCTAGGTAATATGTGTCTGTATCACCTAATTTAGTGGTCTAAATAATTACACAATAAACAATTGAATTAGTTATGTCTCACCATTACAGCATACACGCTTTTACAATGCAGGCATGCTCTTTACTATTATTCACCTACCAGGAAAGTATCCAAATGAACTAGCTATCCGAAAATCGACATGTCTGTCCTACCCCTTACACTTATATAATGTTGCAAGTTATTCCGGTGGAACATTTGAGTTTATCTGCTTTAAGTTAATCTGAAAAATTTTAATTAATTGTTTTTACTGGTCCAATTTGAATTAAATCTGTGCAGTACCCATGTCAGTGTCAGATGCACAAGGCACTTGCATCCAGACGAAATTGTTTGAGGCAAGCTGCAATAAAAAAAAAATTCCATTTTGTTTCAACATAAAAAATGCCACAATGATGACATATCATAAACATGTGACATTAGCTGAGGCAGAATGTATTTGTAAACTGACGTTAGTACAGGTCTGATGGGGTGGGGGAACTTTCGTAAGATAGCAAAATAACAAATCAAGAACAAGAAATGTCACAAAGCCAATTCGAATTCAAATTTGACAGATTTAGTTATGCCTCTGTAATTTTCTTTAATGTTTCCCACATCGTTTCCTTCTGTTTGGTGCAGAGTTCGGGGGTTACTGACTGAACCGTACGGATACGCTATAAACTGTTATACATCCGTCTGTAATAAACATATTCGATGCAGATATATAGGGCATAATGTTTCACTTAGGATGTGGGAGACTGCAAAGTTATGGGCCTGACTTTTGGAAATTAAAAAGCGGGGAAGGGGATTCTTTTAATTCCATTTTTACTATCTTTATCTGTTTCTAGAATTCATATATATATATATATATATATATATATATATATATATATATATATATATATATATATATATATATATATATATATATATATATATATATATATATTTATTTATTTAATGACTGTATGACAGGAACCTTCTTGCACATTCGTGAATTCATAAGCTGGGTATTTGCTAAAATTGCCTGCTACCATTTACCGCCCAGTCAAAATAAATAAATAAATAAATTAAGAAATACCTGTGAACTTATGGTGTGCTTATATGGGTGAACAATTATATTCGATGCAGAATGACCTATCTTTTCATTATATTTTCCCTCTGGAAAATTTCTATGGGGGGGGACTTTCCCCTTAAATGCTAACGAAACAAATCTAATGATAAACTAACAAGATTAATGCCCAATTTGTTAAAGTCTAGAATGCTCTAAAGAAATACCACGTGGAATGGGTATCTATATTTTTATTTGTGGTTCTCGATGACTTTATAATACTAAGCAGTTCAGGACCGTGATATCTTCATCACCTCGTTTCTCTTATCATCTAAGCTCATTCTGTCAGTACAAACAGAATCTGAATATGCCGTGTGTCAGGACTAGTAAGTGTGGAAAATCACCATTCCATCTGAAACCCTCAGAAAATAAGTTACAAATGCATCTATTTCTACCTATTGTTCTGAAAAGATCAAAGGTGGAGTTGTACGTCTTGATCATTGTGTCTCCTAAATGACTGTATTTGTCTCCGTAGATTACAGAGTTCAAATTGTTGTTGTTACCTTTATTTGTCCTGCCAATTACTTTTATTGACTTTAATGTGGATTTTGTACCTGATATCCGTCTTTGATTAATTCTTTTGTGCATACATTTATGTAGTTACTAATAGCAGTATTCATTTGTTTGTATATTAGACTTTAGCAGGTCGTAGTTTACTGTTATAGATATAAGATTCCATACTTTCAAAGTATTATTTCAATCTTTTAGTTCAGTTTCCTGTATTAAGTGCTAGCAGGAACTACTTTTCTTTCATTCTTCATGCTTTAAAATTGTTTTCTGATTTAGACAGTGCCTTCCGTTTGTATATATGCAAGTATGTATATTACTTATATGTGTATTTATAGTTTAGTATGTTGGTCTTCAGGTATGTATGACTTTATGAACTAAGTGTTAATTGTGCCTTTTGTGCGTTATATGAGAATTCATGCAAACATGTACGGTATAAATATATGCACTCTCTGCTGCATTCAGTACCTTTAAGACAGTTGTTTGTTAGCCTTTTCGTTAATTTGTTAGTCTTTTTGTTAATTTGTTCTTCTCGTTAATTTGTTGGCCTCTTCGTTCATTTGTAAGCCCTTTCGTTAATTTGTTAGCCATTTCGTTAATCTTGCTTCGAGCGCTAATAATACAGTTTAATGTAAATCTGTATGCATTTATTTGATGATACCTTATTGATTTATACCCCTTGAAATAGTTTAGAAAGAATGTTGACTGTTTCCTTTAACGACAACTTTAAATAGAGCGTTTGACCTTGATCTTTTGACAGTGCAAGTTTTAAAAAAGGATTACGAGGTGACTCAATGTAGAACATTATTGTGTTAAAGACAGACTGGATGCAAATCCCTTGCAAATCCGAATGCTGCTTACAGTACAGTACTTACACGCCTATATCTTGTTGATTATTTGCGAATACACTCTGGTGTTCAAAAGAGTGTTCTATTCATAGCATCAATTAAGACAGAGGTAGCCATGCAGAAAGTCCATTACCGCACAGAAACATTACTGAGTTCCTTGTTAAGTCTCGTGTCATGTTTACAGTTTACATGCACGAAAACATTTCCTCAATCAATTCTAGGTATAAGGAAGTAAACCCATTTATTGCTTTTAGATACAAAGTTGTCCAGACAAGGTTCATTAATAATTATCAACGTTACGTCATCTCGTGTATCTGATATCATTTATTGTTTTCTTACAGAACTTACAAACTCAATAGCTAGAGAAAAAATTTCCTGTGATGATGATTGCTTGATAAATGTTGGAGTATTTACTTGTTGAAAAATTCATATATGCATATAACGTAGGCAGCAGGCAATCCAAAATGACTTAAAATGCTAGGCAGCAGGCAATCCAAAATGACTTAAAATGCTAGGCAGCAAGCACTCCAAAATCATTTGAAATGATAGGCAGCAAGCACTCCAAAATTACTTGAAATGATAGGCAGCAGGCTATCCAAACGAATTAAATTGATAGGTAGCAGGCGATCCAAAATCACTTAAAATGCTAGGAAGCAGCCGATCCAAAATGACCTAAAATACTAGGCAGCAGGCAATCCAAAATGACTTAAAATGCTAGGCTGCAGGCAATCCAAAATCACTTAAAATGTGTGGATTGGTATGCGCGTTCTTGAGTTTCTTTTAGTTTAATATCTATCATAAAGTCAGATCAATTGAGCCGAAAAAGTATGTGAAAAAGTATCTTGTCACTGCAGATATTTTAACAACTGAATGAGTGTTTTAAAAATTCATCAGATTTGTAAAGGTCGAAGTGCTTATTACCCTTTATAAGACACACAAAAGTTATATTTTGGTGACTGAATTTGTTTCATTATGGGAGAGCTACTGAGATCCCGCCGCTCCTTTGCCCTTTCGTTACTTAATCAGTTGGATTTTTTTTTTCTGGCATTGCAAACTATCACTTGCCGACTCTGTTGAAACAAATGAATAAATTCCTCAAGAAATACCGTGAACTGATGTTCTCATATGGGTGAACAAATATATTGGATGCAGAATTAAATGTGATTAATAACATCTTTATTCATTACAGTTTCTCGCCGGTAAAGCCATGGACATTCCACTTATTTGCTAACCAAACAACATCCTATTTAGACCTGTAATGATAAACTAACAAGATTTGTTAAGCCTAGAACGCTCGTTGGAATTGCCAGCTGGAAGGGTTATCTATATTTTCCATGGTGCCTCTCTACGATTTCAGATTACTAAGTATATCAGGTTCGTGATATCATCCTCGCCCCATTTCTCTTAATACCTAACCTCATTCTATCAGGAACGAACAATTTGGATATTCCAAGTGTCAGGGCGAGTTAGTATGGAACATCATCCTTCCCTGTCAAGGCTGTAAATCAAAACTCTCACAAAATAAATTACAAATGCATCTTGTTACGAGTCTATGCTCTTAAAATAAGTAACAGAAAAGAGTGAAGACAACAAGATTTGTAAAATTTAACAAATAATTTACTTTCCTAGAATACAAAGTGAAAAATGAAGAAAAAAGAACTTACGGTTTTACGAATCAAATCCAAATATAATCCAAGAATTAAAAATAAAAGTCCTAGCAATAAAAAGTCATGAATGAAACTGAGTTCGAGTCCCGATGAAATCAAAAATGGAAGGGGATGACGTCTATTGTGGTCAGCGAAGTGCCGCTGTGTCAACAGTCCTTTGTTGAATCAAAAAAATATTATTCCAATAAATGTCTTTATCCACTTGAATTCAATAAGTTGAACAAAATAAAAATTCAACCCAAACTGGTCACAACATAATAACAACTTAACGTGTCATTTGTTTGGAGCCCAACTGACAAACTTCTATCAAAAACAACAGTTATAGCCTAATTAAGACGCAAAACATATTTCTGGATGAGGGTCAAAAGTTCCTTCTTCTGGAAAAAATAGAAGTTTGTACAATGCTACTTGTCACGTAGTCCAGGTATGACCTTGACTTAATGATTCTTATTCTCAGAAAGATTAAAAAAAAATAAATGAAAATGTTGCTAACGAAAACTGTCAATGATTTTGAAACGAGGTTAGCAACTAGAAACTACGTCTCTATTATTAGTTGTTTATAAATGAAATTAAAAAAATAACAGTCACGTCAAACAGAACTGAACTCAAATTCTGGACAATGTCAAATCCAGTAAACAAAGTTACATTACAATAGCATGTAATGGAACTAAAACATTAAAACTAGAAAACAAATAATTAAATTAAATATACATTACACTCCCTCCATAAAGAAAAAGGAAGATTTATATAATAAAGATTTCTTTCTACCATATGTAAATTATACGTGAGGTTTATAAAAAATAACATAAGAAGAAATCTTATGAATCATACAAAGTATACATCAAATAATATATTTCTATACGCAGGAAAGTGCATGTGCTATTAAAATGTCTTTTCCCTTGATGTGCCTGATGTCAATATTATATTCCTGTAACAACAAACTCCACCTAAATAATCTCTGATTTTTGTCTCTCATCTGAGAGGGTGTGATCACTAAACACAATAATCGGAGAAGGAACTGAACTAATGTAAACTTTAAAATGTTGTAATGCAAATATCAAAGCCAAACATTCCTTCTCGATTGTAGAATAATTTCTATGATGCTTTTTTAATTTCTTAGAAAAATAGCACACTGGATGATCAACACCATTTTTATATTCTTGAATCAATGCTGCTCCAACCCCAACATCACTTGCATCAACAGACAGTTTAAATGATTGACTGAAATTTGGAGCTGTAAGAACTGATGCACTCTTAAGTACGGCCTTTAACTTATCAAAAGCTCTTGATATTTTTCAATGCAACGAAAGTTGGTATCTGCCCAGTAAATTTGTCAGGGGTTCAGCAATTATGGAAAAATTGGAACAAAATTTCCGATAGTATCCGGCCATACCTAAAAATCGCATCAGTTGCTTTTATTGACAGGCACAGGGAATTCAGAGACAGCATTGACCTTAGCATCTATAGGTTTAACTTGTCCATATCCCACAATATGTCCTATAAATGTTACACAAGCACTGCAAAACTCACTTTTGGATAAAGTAATTGTCAACCTCGCATCAGTAAGTCTGTCAATGAATTTCCAAATTGTTGCTAAATGTTCTTTCCAGGTGTCTTTGTAGATGATGACATAATCGATGTAAGCATCACAATTACCTAGACCAGAGGTAATCATGTTCATTAAACGTTGAAAAGGACTTGGCGAACCCTTCCACCAAAACGGCATCACTTTATATTGATAAAGTCCATCTGGAGTCACGAATGCCGAATTTTCCTTTGCCCTTTCCGTCAGTGGAATTTGATAAAATTCCTTTCAGAAGGTCAAAGTTGGTGCCATACTTTGCATTTCGAATTTTATCAGTGCAGTCATCGATTTTTGGTAACGAAAATGAATCTGTTTTAGTCACACTGTTCACCTTTCTATAATCAGTGCACATGCGGAAAGTTTAATCTGCTTTCGGAACAGGTATACATGGTGAACTCCAGCCATTTTTACTCGGTTCTATGAAATCATTTTCCAGCAAATACTGTATATCTTTTTTCAAGTATTCGTGATTGAGAGGGTTCATGAAGTACGGGTGTTGTTTCACAGGTTTGGAATTTACAATTTCAACGTCATGGTAAATTTTGTTTGTTCTTGTAGAAACATCTGAAAATAAGTGCTCATATTCAAGTAATAACTGTTTAAGTTGATTCCTTTCTTGTTGTTGCAAATGTGAAAGTGTCTGGTCCAGACTGTTCATAATTTCTGAATTCCGAGGATTTGTTACTCCAAAATCAATAGAGTCCAAATGCATTCCTTCACTTAAAACCTCACTGAGTGGGACAGGAAAAACTAAATTAATTGCATGATTAACCTGGCTATCTCTCTCAATATATTCCTTTAACATGTTTATGTGGCATAGTTGTTGTTTTTTCTCGCCTCCCAGGAGTATATATGTTGTAATTTAAATCTTTTACTTTCTTTTCAACTGTGTAGGGACCATAATACTTGGCCTGAAAAGGATTCTGTGGTATAGGCAAGAGAGCCAGAACTCTATCACCAGGCTGAAAACTCCTTTCCTTTGTATTTTTATCATACCTTAATTTCATTTTTGACTGAGTAGAGTGCAGATACGCTCTTGCGACCTCACAAGCCTTTGACATCTTATACTTAAAATTGGAAACATAATCGAGAAGATTTTTTTTCAGTAAATTCATTAGAGAGAAGTTTCTCTTTCAACAACTTCAATGGTCCACGCACAGTATGTCCAAAAACTAGTTCAAAGAGATTGAATCCTAAAGATTCTTGAACTCATTCCCTAACAGCAAACAATAGTAAATGAATGCCTTCATCCCAACCTTTACCCGTGTCAAAACAATATGACCGAATCATATTTTTCAAATTCTGATGAAATCTTTCTAAAGTCCCCTGGTTCTCAGGGTAATAGGCAGAAGATTTGAATTGTTGGATGTCCAATTCGTACATAACTTGCTGGAAAATTCTAGGCATACAATTTGACCTTTGATTAGATTGGAAATATTTGGGAAGGACAAACTGAGTCAAAAAACTTTAATCAAAGCTTTTACTATTGTTTTAGTTTTAATATTCCTCAAAGGAATTGCCTCTGGGAATCTTGTTGACGCACACATAATGGTCAACAAATATTGGTTACCTGACTTGGTCTTAGGTAAGGGACCAAACCAACCTACCATTCTTTTGCTAAATGGTTCGTCTAATGCAAGAATAGGTTGAAGATGAGCCTTAGGTATCTTCTGATTGGGTTTTCCTACCATTTGACAAATATGACAAGATCTGATGTATTTACAAACATCACTTTTAATTTTTGGCCAATAGAAGTGATTCAAGATCTTCTGAGAAGTCTTATTAATTCCTAAAAGACCAGCCAAACGAGTTTCATGGACCAGACTAAGAATTTCCTCTCTGTACGATTTTGGAACCACAATTTGATAGTTCACTGACCACTTGTCACCAGCAGGTACCTCGGGAGGTCTCCATTTTCTCATAAGAATTCCATTTTTAATGAAATAACAAACAGGAACTTCATTGGCTTCATTTTCACTAATGGAGCTTTGAAACAAACAGGAGATCTCAGGATCTTTTTCCTGTTCGACGACAAGTGATTGTCGTTTGTCACCCTGATTAGAATAAAGAGAATAAGTAGTTAAAAGAGTATCACTGTGATGAATGCCTTTTGATTGATCCAGAAAAGGAGTGAAAGTGACCTCATCAAAAGCCTGACCAATACATGTGTCAGCTAAAAGAATACTTTCCTCATCAACATCATTCTCAAGAGCTTTCTATGCTACAGCTCTAGTAACTGCACAACTGGGTATAAATCAGGGCATTCTTCTTCGAATATCTGCTCAAAACATGGCTTGACAGTTACAAGTGGATTAACCACAACCTTATCTCCAGCTAGGTCATTGCCTAGTAATAAATGAATGCCTCTCAACGGGTAAAGAAGACATTATTCCGACTGTGACGGGTCCTAAGACTAGGAGTGATGACAAATTTACACAATGGAGAGGAACATTAATAAAAACACAAAAAAGGCAAAGTACCTGATAATAAAGGACTCGGAGAAGCTCCTGTGTCCCTCAAAATTTTATTAGGGACGGGATTGGCTGAATAATAATAATAATAATAATAATAATAATAATAATAATAATAATAATAATAATGAGGACTTTGTATAGCGCCTAATCTTTAGAAGCTCTAAGCGCTATACATCATTTGACAGCACTTAAAAACATATATAATGATATGATTACAAAAATAAAAACAAACACCACGAAATTAGAAAACAGAAAACATGCTGAAAATATTTAAGCTAGGGAAACATTATTAGGTCTTTAAGTCTGTTCTTGCAGTTGAAATAGGTGAGGTTTAAGAGCGCTCTTGAATGAGATCACTGTGTTTTTGTGTCTAAGTTCAGTGGGCAATTCGTTCCACGTTGCTGGGCCCTGGTATGCAAAAGAACGTTGTGCATATGATTTCAATTTCATAGTGAGAATAGTGAGAATACGAGAGTCAGAAGAGGAGCGTAAGTATCTTGCTGGTGTGTACACATGGGTGAGGTCGGATAAGTATGTTGGACTGGAGCCCGTCAGTGAAAATTAGCACAGACAAAATTTTGTGTTTAATTCTTGATTGAATGGATAGCCAGTGTAGGGTACTCAGCAGGGGGGAGGCGTGCTCTGATCGTGGTACTCTAAAAATGATCCGAGCAGCTGTGGTTTGAACTTTTTGAAGTTTCTGGAGTAGATATTGAGACTATCCAGACAGAATTGAGTTACAATAATCAAGTCTTGAAAGTACTAAGGAATACACAAGTGTTTTAGTGGCATCAACTGAAAGTTACTTGCGAATGGAGCTGATGCATCTCAGCTCATATGTTCATGACATGTTGGTGCAATGAGAGAGTACTGTCGAGAGTAACAACTAGGTGTCGTACTGTCTGTGTGAATTTGATGTTGGTGTTGCTGATATTTATTGTTTGATATAAAGGATGTGAAAGAGAAAGCCTTTGTGTTGTAATCAGAATGGCTTCAGTTTTATCATCATTCATCTGCAGCTTGTTACATGTCATCCATGATTTCACATCGGAAATGCACCTCTCTACACCTTGAATGGGTGGTTTCAACTTCAGTTGGGTGGCTAGATTTGTATATTTGGGTGTCATCAGCGTACAATTGGTGAGACACTGGATGATGATCTATGACACTTGAGAGTGGATGAGTGTACAGAATGAAGAGAACGGGTCCAAGAACAGACCCCTGTGGAACACGACAGCATAGATCAACTGGGCTGGAGTGTTTTCCATTTGCGGACAGAATTTGTGTCCTGTTGACCAAGTGGGACTTGAACCATAGTAAGGCTGTATTGTGAATGCCAAATACATGCTGGAGACGGTGAAGTAATATATAATGGTCTGTTGTGTCAAATGCTGCAGTCAAGTCAAGGAGGGTGAGGACTGTAATTTTTTCGCTATCCAAAGCAGAGAGAAGGTCATTAACTACTTTTATAAGAGTAGTTTCAGTACTGTGGCAAGGTCGATATGCAGACTGTACATTGCTAAAAAGACTATTTGAATTCTAATGAGATACAAGTTGGGATAGAACAACTTTTTCTAAGACTTTAACACGAATGTGAGATTAGAAACTGGGCGTTAGTTCTTTAAATCGTTATGGTCGAATGTTCGTTGCTTCAGCAGATGATTTACAATGGCAGTTTTAAAAAATGATGGGAATTCCCCGGATGAGAGAGAGGTATTAATAACATCAGTTAGTGAAGGCAATATTGGATCTAAGCACTCAAGCAGCAGTGATGTTGGAATCGGATCAAGTTCACATGACTTTAGTGCACTCTTCATCACGATTGTAAGTACTAAACCCATAGAGACAGGTTCAAATGCTGCTAACGGATGCCGCTTAAATTCTGTATCGCAACTGTATGGTGACGACGAGTCAATTGAATTTGTGTTGTCAAGCTTACCTCTGATGATTTGTACTTTGTCACGGAAGAAATGTGCAAACAGGTCCGGAAGGTCGACTGGAAAGAAGGTAGTTGTAAGTGACGTACATTTGTTCCTTGACATTAGCTTGTTAGTAATCTCGAACAACTCTTTGCAGCTGAAACTTTCCGTGATCTTAGTACTGTAGTGGGCTGATTTCGCTGCATGAACTTTGTTTGTGACATTCTTCTTAGCGGCTTCATAGAATTGCTTATGAATAGTGAGTCTGGTTGAATGCCAAAGCCTCTTAGCTTTACAACGGTCTCTTTTAGCAGTGCGAAGCTGGTCCCTAACACTGCTATACCACGGAGAACACTTTTGAATTGATTCTCTGCACTTGGTTTCTGGGGCATGTTTGTCAAGCAATGAACGCAGGCAGTTATCAAGTTGTTCTGCTGTAGAAGGTAACCAGAGTTTTAGGTTTGCTTGGATATCATGCGTTAGATGGGTTCTGTTTATCATACGGAGGTTTCTCTTAGTAGCAAAACAAAAGGTGGACGGTTAGGGACTGATACGTCAAGATGGCATATAATGCAGAGGTGATCTGATGCAAGTTCATGGGACACCAGGGAGGATTGTAGAATATTGTCATTAGGTCTATAAAGAATCCAGTCTAAAATGTTGCCATGTTTATGGGTGGGTTGGCTAACTGACTGTTTGAGGTTGAAAACGTGAATGGAATCTAGGAGTTTTGATGTGCATGGGTTTCCAGGACAGTCAAAGTGAAAGTTTAAATCTCCAAGAATAATCAGGTTGCCACCTATCGAATTTCCATACTCTAGGAGATTCTGAAACTGTTCCAAAATGAGAGATTCAGTCAGCTTGTTTTTTCTAATAGGAGGAGGGCGGTGGAGGCAGAAAAAAATGGACTGACCTTTGTTTCAGCGTCAGTGTGGTTAGGATTAGTTCAAACAATGTGTGGTAGAAAGTGAAGGTTGTAATGTGGTTAAGACGGTTGATAATGGAGTTCTTTGCGATGACAGCAATTCCACCTCCGCCAGAGTGGCGGGGGAACGACTTGATGGAGTAACCGGTGGGTGTTAGATCCGCGCACTTGGGTTCATCGTCTGATGTTTTTAGCCATGTTTCTGTCAAGAAAAAGACGTCGATATTATGATCGTTGATAAAATTAACTATTTCTGTGCGCTTTTCCGGTGGTCCTACTGATTGGACATTGAATAATGGGATGCGTAGAGGTGTCTCTTGGATAGTTAACAAAAAGGTTGTCGATTTAATAGGGATTTGAATTAGGTTAACTAAACTAAGGGCTGAGTTTTTAAACTTATGTGCAGGAAAGGGTGAAAGTGAGATAACTGGAATTCTTCTTACTGTTCAACGCCGGCCAGCTCTGAAAGAAGGTATTATTTCTCGCTTCCGTTTACATTTAAGTAATGATGAATGTAATCCCAGGTCGTTTAGTCTAGTGCACAATGTAGTGTGGAGAGCCATGGAGTGATCATTTAAAGCAATTAATGAGGGTCCAACATAGCATAATCGGGTGGACTGGCGAGTATCACGTGGTGGCGGTTTGTACAACAACAAAGGAACTTGTAGCAGTGGAGCAAGACAGCTGAGAAAAAGTCTAATTTTTCTAGTTTCTTAAAAAATGAAGAAACACATTCGAATAGAACAGTCAATGCATGATGAACACAATAACGCAGGCAAAGACAGACAACAAGCACATATATCATGAAAAACGGCACAAAATTCCGGGACAGCTGCTTCAAGCCAGTCAAGCGATAGCGGCCATCTTGATTCACCCAAGAGTGATGCAGAACCCTTCGACATGAATGGTTCACAATTCTCCATAATAAAATCAGACTGGGGTTTATTAAACCCAACAAATGTATTGCTTTCAATACATGACCGTGAGCTTCACCTTTTAGAAATAAGAGCATTTGGAATAGGTCTGTCTTGATTCTGTTACTTATTTTGCAATCTGCAACAATCAGAAATAACGTGTCCTTTCTTCTTGTAATAGGTACACGTAGGAAGAGACAAGGATTTCTGATCAAGCTTATCAGAAGCTTGATTTTAAAAAGTTGTGCCAGATTGAAATTTAGAAGGGCTCGTATTAGTCTGAAATACTTTTTTTTACCAGAAGATTGCTGAGTGGAAGATATGCCTACAAAAGAAATTTTATGAGCTAAGGAATACTCGTCAGCAGTACGAGCAACATTTTCCAAGATTTCGACCTTATGCTCATCAAGATTAGTCTTAATGTCAGTATGGATGCAGTTCTTGAACTCGTCAAGTAATACAAGTTGTCTGAGATTTTCTTAATCTTGATGAACTTTTTTGCCTAAGCACCACCTATCAAATAACTGCTCTTTTTCTCTTGAAAATTTCACATGTGTTTGTCCAGCTTCATTTTTATAGTTCCTGAATATTTGCCGATAAGCTTCAGGGAGTAACTCATAACCCTTTAAAATGCATTCCTTAACCAGATCATAGTCGGTACTTTGCTGTAGTGGCAGTGAATTGTAAATATCACTAGCTTTACCAGTAAGTACATATTGTAATAATAATGTCCAATGCTCCCTTGGCCATTTCAAATTTTCAGCAATTTTTTTCAAACTGAGGAAAATATTTTGTCTACTTTTGTTTCTCTAAAAGGGGACACTAGCCTAATATTCTTGGTAACATCAAAACGTGAATTTGTATGTAAAGTGGGAATGTGCTTTTCACTTGTCAGCTCTAATTCTCTTTAATCTAAATTGATATTCCCTTTCTGCCTTCTCTCTCTCCTCTCCCTCTGCAATTTTAGCTGCAGTTGCATTTGTTTCTCTTCTTTCTTTCTCAAACTGCATTTGTCTTGCTTCCCTATCTCTTTCCATTTGTATCATATCTATCTGAAACTGAACTTGTCTTATCTCTAATTCCAACTTTGTTTTAGCTGTACTTCCATTTTCAAAATTTCCAACCACTCCTCGGTAAAATTCAAACAAATTCCCTACTTTTGATAATATTGTAAAACCGCCCCTTCTAAACTGTGAAATAATACTTGGGATTTAAAAAATTCAAAAACTAGGGGAATTTAAATTTCAAAAAACAAAGTTTTCTGAAATATTTTTGCAAAATTAGTATCCAGGACGTGCGCCCAATTTTCTGTTAAGATTCTTGCTCTTTAAATAAGTAACAGAAAAGAGTGAAGACAGCAAGCTTTGTAAAATTTAACAAAAAGTTTATTTTCTTAGAATACCAAATGAAAAATTAAGAAAAAGAACTTACGATTTTACGAATCAAATCCAAAAATAATCCAAGAATTAAAAATAGAAGTCCTAGCAATAAAAAGTCATGAATAAAACTGAATTCGAGTCCCGATGAAATCCAAAATGGAAGGCGATGACGTCTGTTGTAGTCAGCGAAGTGCCGCTGTATCAACAGTCCTTTGTTGAATCACAGAAAATATTATTCCAATAAATGTCTTTATCCATGAATTTTGTAGGAGCATTTATGTACTTCTAGGGAAAAGAATCACTTTTATTCAATAATTTAAAGAAAATAAAAATTCAAGCCTAACTGGTCACAGCATAATAACAACTTAACGTGTCAATTGTTTGGAGCCCAACTGACAAACTTCTATCAAAAACAACAGTTAGACGCTAATTAAGATGCAAAACAGATTTCCGGATGAGGGTCAAACGTTTATTCTTCTGGAAAAATAGAAATTTGTACTATGCTACTTGTCACGTAGTCCAGGTATGACCTTGTCTTGACTTAATGATTCTTACTCTGAGAAAGATAAAAATAAAGAAATAAATAAAGTTGTTTACCAAACCTGACACTGATTTTAAGACGAGGTCAGCAACTAAATACTGTGTTTATATTATTAGTTGTTTATCAATGAAATAAAACAAATAACAGTCAGGTCAAACAGAACTGAACTCAAATTCTGGACAATGTCAAATCCAGTAAACAAAGTTACACTACAATAGCGTGTAATAGAATTAAAAAATTAAAACTAACAAACAAATAATTAAATTAAATATACGTAACAATCTATTTTAGCCATTATTCCAATACGATAAACACTCCGAGCGTTAGTTCATGTGCCACCCGTAAATGACGATATTTGTTTTCTCCATTGATTACAGAACTAAAATTTTTATTGCTACATTTATTTATGCTGCCAACTATTTTTATAAACTACAAAGTGCATTTTGTACCTTATCCCCCTCTTTTGTTATTTATTTTGTGTTTATTTTTGTGCAGTTACTAATAGCATTCATTTGTTTGAACATTAGATCTTGGTACGTAGTAGTGTATTGCTTTAAATATAAGATTCAGCTCACAGAGTTGTAGTTCAATCTTTTAGTTTAGCTTTCTGTATTTACCATTGGCAGGAACTAATCTTCCCTTTATTCTCATGCTTTT
This sequence comes from Megalonaias nervosa, assembly GCA_016617855.1. NCBI lineage: Eukaryota > Metazoa > Mollusca > Bivalvia > Unionida > Unionidae > Megalonaias > Megalonaias nervosa. The sequence goes on along the minus strand of JAECUM010039777.1, from coordinate 12,108 downwards.
AAATTGATTGCTGATTTAGACTGTGTCTTTCATTTATATGTATGTACGTATATACATTTCTTATATGTGTATTTATGGTTTAGTGTGTTGGTCTTCCGTTGTTTATGACTTTATAAATTGTTAGGCAGGTTTGGTTGTATGTATATCATATGAAAGTTCATATGTACCTGTATTGTATAAATCTATATATGCTATGTTGCATACAGTACATGTAAGCTATTCGTTCATGTATAATCATCACCATTGTGTCATCCATCGTGCATCTAACATCATTTAGCGTTCTCTTATGAATCAAAAACTTCAATCACTCGAGATATGATTTCGAGGTTTTTTCTTAACGATGTTCGTTCATGAAATGTTGGAGTATTTCCCTGTTGGACAAATTAATATCCAAATCACTTAAAATATTAGGCAACAGGCAATATAAAACCACCTAAAACGTTAGCCAATAGGTAATCTAAAATCATTTAAAATGCTAGGCGGCAGGCAATCCAAAATCACTTAAAGTGTTAAGCAGCAGGCAATCCAAACCACTTAAAATGTCAACCAGTAGGCAATCTAAAATCACTTAAAATGTGTGGATTCGTATGCGTGTTCTTTCGCTGCTCTTAGTTGAACATATATCACAAAGTCAGGTTAATTGCACAGAAAAAGTATATGATAAAGTATCTTGTCACTGACAATATTGTAATAGCTGAATGAGTGTTTTAAAACTTCATCAAATTTGCAAAGGTCTTATATCATACTACTCCCTTAAAAAAACACACAAGAGTGACATTTGGCGAATGAATATGTTTTGGTATGACATAGTTCGTACGTTATCATCGGTTTTCTACAACAGAAAAGCTTGAACAGCCGCTATACATCATGTAGTAAGTAACTAAAGATTTCCAGAGTCTTATACACTTTTTGTTCACATTATTTTCAGATATCCGGTTACAAATACATTACAGTAAATATGGGAATTTCTGTATTCGGGAATTGTCCTTTTACATGAATATCCCAACCATGGAATGCTTAGTATCAAAACTGACATATTTTAGTGTTAGCATTTATTGTCTAACCTAACTTGTATCAAATGCATAGAACTTTCTGTGTTGAAAAATGATTTTGTGTGTGTAAAATGTCTTAATTATTGGGAAGGACAACTGTTCCTTGATTTTTAATATGTGGAAAAATATATTTTTAAATGTTAACGGTTGTAGAACTGAGACTGGCTATTGAAGGGTCATCTCTGAGTCAGAATGAACTAAGTTATTCCTTCTTCTTTCTCTCTAAATAATTGCTACAGCCCGGAAAAAGCTACAACGGAATAGCGGAAATCGCGCAACAGAGAATCTCACCAAGCGGCTCCGAGATGACATAAAAGCCTTATAAGATTACATGACTGAATACAAACGTGCAGTGTACGACTGAACTGAAGCACGAATAAAGTGACCCAAACTGCAATTGGACGTCTCTGAATGTTTGGTTCACAACCGAAGACTTATATTCAGTCAGGAGCTGGAGAAAATCTACGGGCTGATAATAACGAAGACGACTCTGGTGACCATAATGTGGGTGATTCTTTGTTTACACAAAGTATACATGCCTAGGATAGCGGCCAAGGCTCGACAGGACAAATTTATTTAACATTTATGATTACGTAAAATCCAATAAATCATCTAATCCTTTTAAGTTATAATATTGAAGGGCTAAGCAGAGTTGTGAAAGAATATCTGAATATTTCAAAGATTGCATAATATTATATTTCCTATTTACCTCTGAACAAAGAATCATTGATATTATTATTATTGTATATGCATGTCTCACCGCAATGATCGCCAGTATAGAGTGATTCAGAAGGAAATGCGATATTGTGCAAAAAGATTGATTGGATAAAAGCTTGGTACCCAGATGTAAGTTTGCTACTGGACAACGATTTTAATGAACGCATAAAAAATGTAAACGTTTTTATACAGGTGATACTTTGAAGTTTGTATTTGGAAATGATATTGATTATGGAAACGATGGTTTTACATTTCCGAGAAATAAAAGAGATGACCAGTTTGACATATTTGGAATATCTCTGATAGATATGTGAAGAGTATACGATATGCATATTAGGAATGGCAGATTGTATGATGGTATTGTTGGAAATTTTACATGCATAATTTATAATGAGAAATGTGTAGGAGATTACATTTTATGTTCTACAAATGTATTTGATTTTGTGACACATTTTGGAGTTGCAGAGCAAGATCACTCTTCACATTTTCATTGTACTGCTCGTTGGCAGTGCCAATAACAGTGACAAATTTGGAACAATTACGTCAATTTGAGATAGATAATGTGTGCAATTCGAGCTATTTTAATCTAAAAATGAGCACAGGGAAGCTTTCAAGCAACTATTTTAGGAAAGATTTCAGGCGACGAAGTAACATATAGCTAATCTGCTCAATAAAAATATTGATAAATCTTTGAAACAATTAACCTCTTTTTATCATGTTGCGCTTTTCCATTATGAAGAAAAAGTAAGAAATGTAAATTCCCATCTAAAACACAAATGCAACCACCATGGTTCGACAGAGATTGTGAAAAATCGAAACATAAACAATACTTACGATTACGAAGATTCCGGCTTACCAGTTCCAGTACTGATATGAGAGATTACATGGAGCTCAAGAAAAGTTTCAGATCATTGTGTCGGTTAAAGAAAAAATTCTATCAGATTGAGCAAAGGAAGAAACTAGTAAAATATAGAACAGACCCACGTTTATATTGGGACCATTTGAAAATGACTACCTTTAACAAGGACACAGAAATTATCTCAAAAACGGTTTCGCATGAGTATTTTGTAAAGCTCCTACAAAATGAAAACCCTGAAAAGATTAATCTTGACAATGATGATTATGGTACTTTCGTATCGGAAACTGACAATAACTTAGGTGAGGCAAATACGGATCAAGCGATCATAACTAGTTTAAATTCAATGTAAAACAAAACTCTTGGACCAGACATGATTCTAATTATATGTTACCAATTGACTCGTATGAGTGTTTTGCCATTCCTAAACTCTCTTTTCCATAGAATATTTGAGTCTGGTAACTTTCCAAATGAATAGGCTAAAAACATTATTTGCCCATTATATAAGAATGGGAGCAGACACGACCTTGATAATTATCAAAGATATCCCTAAATAATACACAATGCAAGGTTTTGTCAAATGTCTTAAGCAAATGAAATTACTCTTGGGCAGAGAAAAATAATCTCATTCATGATGCACGGGGTGGGGGTAGAAATAAATATAGTACTTTTGATAATATGTTTAATTTACGAACCTCAGCGCAAAGGTACTTCTCCAAAAGAAAGGGAAGATTTTATTGTCATTTTGTTGATTTTAAGAAGGTGTTCGACACAGATGATCATGGAAAACTGTAGTCATCACTTATCCGTAAAGGTCTCCAAGGTTAAATGATAAATATACTGAGAAACAAGTATGCATCCTTAAAGAGTTGTGTTAGAACTACTACTTCTTTAACAAATTATTTTAACTGTACTCTTGAGACAAGACAGGGATGCGTGATAAGCCCAATTTTATTAAAAAAAAATAGTTACTTTAATGTACGCAGATGATATGGCAAACTGCTCTGATATAGTTAGATAACTGCAGCAACAAATAGATAGCATAGGAAGCTTTTGATAAAACTGGCATGGGGGTAAACCTCAACAAGACAAAAATAGCAGAAGGCAGGAATGGGGGAAATGTGAAGAGAACGGAAACATGGTATTTTAATGAAGAGCGAATAATAGTAGTATCTTATTATGAATATATGGGACACCGAAATTGAAATGGTTTATGGCTAAGCAAATGTTAGCTGCACAAGCCAAAATGTCTGTGACACGAATATTTTATTTGCAAAAGCAGTTCCGACGATTTCATATCAGAGATATCTTTAAAATATTTGACTCAGTGATGAAAACTAACATTATGTTATGGATCTGAAATTTGGGCATTTGAATATTTGAAGGATGTTGAGGAAGTGCATTTTCAATTCTGAAAGAGGTACCTCTCTGTTTTAAATGCTGCAAATAATTGGGCGCCTATAGGAGAATGCGGCAGGTTCCCTCTCTTTACCTCATATATGGTAAAATGTATAAAACATTGGATTAAAATTATGCCATTATCAGATGATAGATATCCACATCAATGTTATATTATATTGAAAAAGTTAGACGACGTTGGTAGTGTTACATGGCTTTGGATATGTATGGATGACACAATATGTTGGCGATGAAAATATTTATTTCGGAGTTCAAATAAAGGATTAGAGACACTGCATTTCAAGGCTGGTCAGAGCATATTACTAATTCCTCACAATGTTGTTACTACAGTCAGAATAAATCCCCACTACAATGTAAGAAATACCTCACATACAATATACCTTCTAATTTAAGAAAACATATAGTGCAACTAAGGTGCTCCAGCCAGAAACTAATGATTGAAACAAGAAGAAGGAAAAAAAGTTGATTGAGCATTCAGAATTTGTGAACTGTGCAGGAGAAGAAATATTTATATAATAGAGGATGAATTTAATTTTGTTTGCGCTTGCCCAGAATATATTATTAGAAGACAATGTCTAAAAAATGTATATTATGTACAACCAAGCGTTGAAACATTTGTCTCGCTTATGGCTAGCAGTTAAGTAGTGATAATTAATCACACTACTTGCACAGATCATTTGCTAGGGGGAGAGGTTCTTTTATTCTATCGAAATAAAATCATGTGAAAATGTTACTATTCGGAAATAAGTTTAGAAATAGGTGTAGAAGTAAATGAAGAATTTATATTTCACCTGTATTAAAGAAACTGCGGCGCTCCGATTGTGCATATCATACAAATAATTTTTGTATTATGGGCCACCTGAAAAAAAAACTGATTTGATTTGATTTGAACTAAAGAATTTCCATTAAAATAAAACTATGTGATAAACAGAATCTCAAATGGGTAATGATTTAATATTAAATTTATGAAACTCGTTGAATAATACCAAGACTAGGAAAACCTGGATATTATTCAATTCGTTTCATAAATTCAATACTAAATCATTACCCATTTGAGATCCTCTTTTTATTATGTACCCAGTGCGTGGCTTCCTATACAATGCATTGCGCGGGATTGACCAGTAAATTGGTAACCTATTACACGTCGTTAAGACCCTATGGTGCTGTCAAGCACACATAGGACATACTGAGGTGGTTGCTACGTAATCAAATCCGTTCTGCGTAGTTAAGGAAACATTTTTGAAGATGCTTTAAATACGGCTGCAAAGTTCAATGAAGACCCTATGAAATCTCTGGCGGACAATGCAAATAATTTGATGGAGTAACTATCAAATTTATCATATGAAAGACAGTTATTTTTATCAGACTTTTTGAATCTAAATAATAAACATAATGTATCCTCAAGAATGAGCCTAATTCTGGCCACATTAATCAAGGCAGCTCTGTGAACGATGTTACAAAGTGAAACTCATACGTGAATGTCTCTAATGAAGTAAATTGATTGCAATGATCATATTGAAAGACGGAAAAAGAAACATACCTAGGTAACAACGACATGAATATACATTGTTGCTTTCGAAACAGATTTGCACTTCTCCAACAACCCCAAGCCCCCGGAGACATACATTTTACACATTATTACTACTTCAGCATAATTTGTAGGTGAAACTATAAAATACAAGTATAATCTTTGCTTTTCCATATTCGTAACATTATTACGATGGTTTTCTTTTATCCTTTAGCTACACAATATTTAGGTCAGTCTCTGGGAATTATTTATTTAAATTATTCATTGGAATTATTAAAGTGTATTTGATTATTTTGGATTAATAAATTATTTAGTCTCTTGTTAATTCATTTGAAGACATTCCGGATTGCATCACTGTGTTATATCGGGACATTTAAGACTATTAGAATCCATTCGGAACATTGTATATTTTTTCTTTTGATAAGACATTTCAGATTATTTGGAATTTAATTCACAATATTGTAAATGTCTTGTATTGTAGATCACATGCTTGTTGATTTACTTAATTGTTGGTTTCACTTTCTTGCTGGTATATAGTTTACAACCTAGATTCGTAACAATAAAGTGCCAAAATATTAACATCAAACACGCAAAAAAGTTATAAACATGTTTTTAGTACGCTATCTGATCCTCGTTGTGTAAGAATATGATTCTAATATTGTTGCAGTTTTAAGTGCGAAGAAGGTTGCGTTTTCTTCCCATAACTATTGAGTGCAACAATTTGACAATTCTAATTCTAATTTCATAACGTTCATAAAATTATCGATTATTCTCCATAAATTAGTGAATTTACATTTAATAATTACAGGTTACGGCATTGGTATGGGAAAATATTAACGAGTTTTCTAAGTAATACGGCACGAACTCGGGAGTGCAGGATTAGTCCGGAAAAACGAGTTAATATTTTCCCATACAAATGCAGGAACCTTTTTATTACATACTCAGTTTATATTTCTACCTGAGGCTTAATAATAAAACGAATAAACAACAAGAAACAGAAGTAACTGAATTTGTGCAGTGTTGCAAAATAAATACACAACCGTAGATTTATCAATACACAGTAACAATATTAATGCCTAATAGCACTGCCCAGCAGCCTTTGAACTTCGTCGCGCTCGACAGTAGTTTCAAACATTCTTGTTTTGATCTACTTAAAATTAGAATTTAGATTCATATTTTTAATGAATGCGCATTGAAACAACTTTTCAAATTGGTCTGGAATTGATGGATTTAGTTTTTCTGTTGATAGCAGAGTCCATTCCGTACGATGTACATGTTTTTTGAGCAGTAGACTGGCACCACTGTTTCTGTTCTGTCATTGATTGTTTGGGATCATAATGTGTGAAACATATTAATTCTTTTGACATTATCAAAAGACGATAAGTGCAGTAAGGAGTTTTGTAGGAAATGAAGTCGAAATTACAGTACAATTTTGCTGAGTGTATCAAGATTTGGAACGAAAGATAGGGGTCATGTAATTTGGATTGTAGAACTAACTTAGAAAGACGATTTTGAGGAACATCAAGGTGCATAATGTAAGCATATGTATTGCCATTCGTATTACCAGATAAAGAAAACATATGTTGATGCCCTGTCACTTGCATACTATCTGTTGGAGGGACCCCAGCTATGACCTGCATGGTTGCTATCGCAAGCTAAACATTGCATCAAAATAGTTAAACGGGAACAATTGCAAAGTAGCTGTTATGTGACAACCTAGCAAGCGGAAATAATACTTGTCGTTGTCTCGGCTTATTGGCTATGATGCTATTAGTTTCCTACCAAAACTTTTAGTTGCATTTTTCCTCGAATTTAGTGTTTTTACTGACTTGTAAAATGGTACGTTTCTGATAGATATGCGATAGCCGTTGGTATCAATATGCTCTTCTATGCTATTTTTATTGGCCCTAGAGGGCACTGGTGATAGTCGGAACCATTCTATTTACGAAACGTTACGAATATTTCTCCTTAATAACTGTTTAAATGATCAGGCTGGACATTGCGAATATCATGTTCATTCGTTTGATTGTTTGAGAGTTCCGTTTGTGACACAGTGAACACGTCCACATAGTTAACTTTATCATCCATTCTTTCAAATGGACGAAACAGCTTGTTTAGCTCATTCATAAACAAATCTAATCAACCAAAGCAACAGCCTCTACTACATGAGTGTACAGAGTTTGTTTAGAAAGTAGTTCCTAATTCACGACACTATTTTAGATACACGTGTCATGCAGTATGAGGCCGTGTAGTAATGAAGAATACTGCACAACTCTCACACTGTCAAGTTAACGGAGACAAAAAAATGAGCATATAATAATCTGTTTTAGAAATAACAAACGCATCTAACAAACGCAGTAGATAATATATCCCTGTAAGAAAATAAATCATTGCACTACTTGCTACATTATAGTTCATGACTTGTGCGCATGCCAGATGTGTTATGCAGAGTCACTAGAGAAAAAAAAAAGGATTTCTATTTGGTGTCACATGACAAGCCTAATTTACAGTCCTTTTCGTCAGTATTCAGTGCAGCAGTATACAAAAAAAGAAGTGTCAACTTAACAAATAAGCCACGATTCTGGTTTCATATTGTAGCGCATTAAATAAAGCATTTTCGAAAATATACAATACGTATTGTCAATATATACAATAAATATGTTCGTAAAAGATAATGTTCATCGATGTATGATAACTTTTGAAATTTAAATTCATTTTACATGTTGATGTATCATTATAATGTAAATATAATAATCCAGCAACTTTTTGGGGGATGTATTTGTATAAATAAACTGTTATGCTTTCAAAACAAACTAGTCAAGGTCAAACTGAATCGAGACCTAAGACAGTACAGAAGATAACGGAATACTTCTGTTTGTTGTCAAGAAATCAGTTGCATGAAACGCGTAATCAAAATCAACATCCGTATATCGAGTGAAAAATATACATCTGGTTTTGCTGCATTGCTAATTTAGAAGCCCTCTGGTCAGAGACTGAAATTGACTACAAGTCAGCCATAATCGCGCATTCTGATTGCGACATACAATTGGTCGTAAAACCAGATATGTACAGAAACCTAGTTTAAAAAATCAAAAGCGCCATCGTTCCAATGCAACATGTCGCACACAACAACATATGTGTCGTATTATGGCGTCATTCTCTGACGTCAAGTGACTCTGTTTTTAAACCTATTTGACCACATTATTTCATGAATATTAAGTGTATCACGACACTTTGTTTCACATAAATGAAGATACAAAGAATGATCAACTCATTTAGGCTTGGACAGCGGCGGTAGCTCAGCTGGTAGAGCATCGAACAGGTAATTTAAGGGTCGTTGGTTCGTCACCTTCCGTGCAAGTCCAAATCTGCTAATTCGGTGTCACACGGGTCATGTAACAGCATTTACTGACATAAATTTAAAACTCAATTTTAGTTTGAAAATTTAATTGTAACATACTTCTAACAAAGTTTATTCAATGGTGATTTTGAGTGATCTGCACAATAATAAAAGTTACATAATTATCTCCAACGTTTTGGATTTGTGTGCTGTTTTGTTTCCTTCCGGTGGTTTCCCAGGTTTTGTTTATAAATGATAACATTGTTGCGTCTCTGTTTATGCTTATAATACAACTTCTTCTTAGCAGCAGGCGCTTTCCCTGTTACATCATAGCTCGCGACAGAAACTGGTTTAAACGGGATCACCCCGCTTGGGTGACTGCGTCTAAAAATGTCGACGTACGTTACCAATGAATTTGCTGTTAAGCATTTCTCAAGGAATTTATACAATAATCTTCAATGAAATTTTGATGGTCAAGGAGCGAAATAAAGTTAATAAACGCCATTTAAAGGTATGGGTAATCAAATTCTCCAAAATGACACCTATAGCTGCAAAAAGTGACTCTGAGCGCGTACATAACCTATGTGAGTTGTATTATAGATGCATGCAAATAAATGGAATTTATCATCATATTCGAAGTAATCGATTAACGAAATCATACATTATAGCCAGTGTATATTAGGTTACTCTCGACTAGAATAACAATGCACAGAAAAAAGACATAACAAAAAAGGACAATGAAAGACATTTTTGAAATTAAAAGGTACACAGTGATATTTTACACATTTTCAAAAAGTCATGCTATGAAAATGTTTTTTCTAAATATATTGAGCATCATGCAAAGCGAAGTGGAGACATATATGAGGCAGATTCTAACCAGAAGCAAACAAAGCCGAGAACGCATCGTTCGAATTGCAGCAATTGCATTCTGAGAATACATAGTAGGATGATTTGAATGCGACATGTACAAAAATAAGATTTAAGTTTAATAAATTATTTCTCAGCTCCTACATGTCGGGATATACTTTCTTTACCAAATCCTGTGGATGGAGTTGGTCTCTCGCCACGCTGTGTTTCTGTCCTTTCTTCACGTCTTGGAATTAGGTCAAAACTTACTGGTTCACTATGTGATAGACACAAGAACCTGGTTGTTTATTATTTTTGCACAACTTTGTATTGTTATATATCTTGCTTTAAATTGTCCCTAGTGATTCTAACATGTAGAAATCCAGAGTTTTTCTAATATTATATATTAAGTGTTTGTTTTGTATATGTATTTTTTCCTGAAGAAGAAGTGGTTTAGCACGAAATGTTGGGAAACGGAATAGTGGAATTGTAATTAATATTATCAAATCTAAATTGCTAGAGACAAAAGAAAGTGTTTATGATACATGTTTTATGAAGGCAATATGTCTATTTGAACCCGTAGGCACTGGCAAGCAATAACGTCAGTCGTCCTTCCTTTATAGGCCGAAATTCCAAGCAGCATGTCGGAAGTAGGTGACAGGTGGTAAGTGGAATATGTTACATGGGAATTTTTATCAGTCGAGTAAGTGGATATACTAAACAGCAAAGCTAATTAATGTCTCCTTCTACTGGTCATTAGCATTGGCAGACAGTCAGCTGAGTATTAAATCTCACCTGTACATCATTGTGTCAGGCCGTTTCCCATGTCGAATAGTCAATCCAATCACGTTCAGGTGAATTTTTACCTACGGAAGCCAAGTTCAGATCGAAGACGGTATAACTCCTTCAACACTGTGACCTCGGTATTTGAGGATTATTGCCACGAAATATAAGAGAGTTTAACTGTCAAGTTAAAACGATCAAAACTTTCAACAATTCTGGGTCAAATAACCAAATAATCTAAAAGCACGGAGTTATTAATAAGATTTATGTGCAGAAAGGTGCATCAGTATGTTTGCATATGTGCAAATGTGTGTTACATTGAGGAAATTGTCATGAGGTACGATTATTCAAAAGGTTCTAATATTTCTAATGCAATTATATGTCTCTTTAAAATACATCAAAACATGCCATGCTTATCGAGACTGTAATATAGACATTATATTTGATGTTGAAAATTAGTACAGAAAAAAATGGTAAGGCACCTGTAATGCGAAACGAACGTGTCTATCCCATGTGCAAGAGTGTTTGTCCTAACCTACATAATGTAATATTTACAGACTTGGTTAAAAGATGAACGTTTCGTACACTCCCCTCCAGAACTATCTATATCTGTATACTATGTAGAGAAGATACAATTTCCTAACACACCACTTACAGACTTAAGAAAAGTTACAAAAAGGAGTTAAAAGCTATTCGGATGTCAACCACAGAAGTAAACTTTTTCAGGAAAGATCGAAAGAACTAATAGAAACTAGGAGACATCTCTTCAATACATACAACTTTGGAAGGAATATGGTAAGACTGTGAAAATACAAAAACAGCTTAAAAGCTATTTAAGCAGGCGCGTAATAATCTTGAGAACCAGAAAGATTACAGGGCACTCGCTTTCTTTTCTGGCACATCACAAGTTTGGATTTATTTTCTTATGCAGACAAGAAAAATACATATTACAAAAGTAGGATAGAACAATTCACGCTTGACCTTAGCAAGGATTCTACCTGAAAGCATGAAACAAATTTGATAAGGTTATATTATTTGTGATCTGTTTGTTGAATATAAAGAAATAACTTGTATTCTGTTTGATCATGTTACAGGTACACGTTGTCTTTGTCGCTATTTTTATTAGCATAAGATTTTCATGTAGAACTAAGGATTATTCGACAAAAATTTCTAAAATATACAACAAATTAGAACGCTTGGAAATAAATCTAATACCCATTTAATGCGAAAATAAAGATGAAAAACTATAAAAATAATATGCAGTAAGTAACTATCGCAAAGTATTTTGAGGAAGGAAAACGGATGATAAGCACACGTACATTGAAGTTAAGTTCAGCATAAAAGCAGATGAGTTGAAAAGACAGCACCAAAACAATTTTGCTAAAGAAATAGTTTTGTTTGAGAATAACAAAGATTGATGAATAATAAAGGGCCTCTACTTTTATCCTCGGCCCTAAACGTACAATAAACTGTAAGTAAAAGACGACTTCGCCAGTTTTCAACGGAGAATGAGACTCAAAGAAATATTTAGTGACGATGCTGAAGAATCCTATGTTAGTAACATTGA